>DWAO01007567.1:0-10097 GCA_018230605.1 Heliconius congener
AACATAACGGTGTTGGAGCGTTGGAGTTACGTACGTAATGGTTTTGAGATATAAACAAACGAAGAATGACGAATTGTTTGGTTGTTTTATGTTCAATTAATAATGACTGCTAGATAATCACTTAGAATTATGGTTTGACAAGAGAGAATACTATTTTTTATTTCATAATTATAAATTATTGTACAAGTAAATAATAAGTCAATCGTGTGTTCCAGGTGTGGCATGGACAAGGAGAACGGAGAGGGCGATGCGGCAGCCAAGCCGCCGCCCGACGGCCTGCTCGACCCGTCTGGACTTTTTGGAGGTATTTACTGTTAATATTCTTATTATATTCAAAAATACTTCATACACTGTATCTCGGATGTAGTAGGGTAAGCAGAGTGAACCTAGTGTTAAGACACTCGTTGAGTCGCGGAAATTATTACTACGCTTTGGCTTGTTACTGGAGCGAGTAGCTGAGAATATTAAATAACTAACGACTCACTCGCGGCTCTGTCCGCTTATCATAGTTCACAATATATTTTCATAACACAAATTTATCTTTTCAACTTAATTAATTTTGGGATTTAATTATCATTGAAAACTAATTCTTAATAAAACAAGAGTATTGTCGGAATGCCTTATTTAAACACCAATACCTTAATCAATTTTTTAAAACTATTATTTTATTGTCTTAGTAGAGAAATACATTATATTGATACATACCCTAATGATAAATTTTAAATATATCCCACATGTATAGACAACGGTCAGTTACAATTTTATTGTATATATAGATTTATTTCCTCGAATGGAAACCGAACCCACGGCCGTCATCTATGCCTACCTACGTCTCGATATCCTTAACCAGAACTTCATTGAAAATTAACAAAATAAAATTTTAAACAATAAATATAACAATATGTATAACAAAATTTTAAAAAATTCTAATCATTCATCCAAATCTCACTTAATATAATACAAACTCGCAATTTTTCATTGAGTAAAAGTGACAGTGCCTATCTGGGAATGTCGATTTTGATTAATTTATGTTATTCTACGTACGTCTAAGTCACTTTGTCGTCGGTATTTTTTGTTTTTATATACAGTCTCACAGCAGCTCTATCCCGCACACAGCAGAGTAGGCAGAGGGAACATAATGATAAGACACTCCGTTCTCCACCTTCCGCCGAATTTGCCTTGTGCCGCGATGGCCTCAATTTCAGGCTTATTTAGTTACGTTTGTTTAAACGCCGGCCAAATATATATATTAATATATTTTTAAAAGTTTTCTTAGTAATTTCAATAGATGTGTTTTAATAAAGTAATTATTGCTAATATAAATGTAGGTTCTTGTGAAACTTGATGTATATAGATGGTTCCTACTTATAAAGGGACATGTCAAAAGAGAAGGTTTACGGAAAAACAGAATAACGTCTCTCAAAGAAGGTTCATCTTGCTCTTTAAAAATAAAAATCAAATTAAATAAGCTTCCCGCTGTATCCCGCACACACCAGGGTAGGCAGAGGGAACCTAGTGTTAAGACACTCCGTTCCCCACTTTCCGCCGAATTCTGGAGGCATTGCGCCGAATTATGGAGAAGATAAAAATTAAATAAAAATATACAGTATATAATATATACATTTACATTTTTTTAAAAGAGCATGATGAATCTTTATTCCGTTCTCACGTATATTTGGATGTGTTTATACGTAGAGACCATCCACGTATCACACATTTATTGTTATATACAAATTGATAGTAGTGATAACATGACAAGTCATTCTATTTTAATGATTTTAATGGTTTAATTAATTATACACCTAGAAAAAAATCTCTAACCTATAATATAACCGGTTACCGGATTGGGCAAAAATAAAATTATAATTAAAGTATTTCTTAACAAAACTTAGTGAATCCGAGTAAAATATGAATCCGCAATTATCGCAAGTGATAAGATTGCCTCTGATTTTCCGACTTACCTGAGGCCGCCATGGCACAGCGTCTGACTGTAAACGCGACGTTTGTAGATTCGATTCTCAATTGGAGAATTATTATTTTTTAATTCATCTCTGGTAACAAGACAACAAAGCACGGTATTGAGTGCCACCAATAGCGTGTCTACAGATATGTTCTATGTAAATGTTGTTTTTTGTCTAATTTTTCGGGGCAAATTTCGTTGTGAGTAAAGTCTCTGGGGTGGGCACGGCCTATCCAGCTCCTCTCCTCTCCATCCTACACCCATTAGTTACGCTCAATACGCAATGTCACGGAATTTGAACCATGCGTGGAGAACAGAATGCCTTAACACTATGATCTGCCTACCCTACTATGCGGGAAAAAACCACTGCGCCACAACGGTGCCCAGTACAGTTAACTACATATTAACACGTTTTAATTAAATCAGTTCACTCGAAACATTCCTACAACCGCATAACTAGCTTACATGCTGTGGGAAAAGATTGCGACGATGTCGAGATCATCTCTTCTTATGTAAACGGTCGGTTAGTTTAACTGATTTTAGTTAATGAGGAAAGGAGGTTCTTGTTCATATTTGTCTTATGTTTTTTACTTGTTTGTGTTGTTATAAATTGGTTCAAATATTACCTTATTTTATAAAAGATTATTGCATTTTTATCATAGCTCTAAAATATAAATTATAAATCTATAATGGAATTATGAAAGCATAAAAAGGATTGAGTAACCTTCACCTTCTGCCGAATTAGAGAACTATTACGTAGTGGATTTCAACGCTGCGCTTTAACACCTGTTGCATTTAAAGTCACGCTTGTGCCTCTCCACCACGAGTGGCCTTTAATTTATCTATTTTGAATACTTATTGTTAGAAAGACGATATGGATATCATGATGTATGTGGGCATTTGTCAGTTATAATGACAATGACGATAATAAGGAAAAATATGATAAACATATTTTCAATGGTAAATGCTTTAAACGCCTTCTGAAATTTTATTTCATTCAATTAAATCAATCAATTTAAACAAGAGCCGGCTTAAAATTCTCTTCTTCACATCTCTAGGTTACTTTACAGTTAATGCTAAGCCCCATTATCCAAAGCATGCGTTCTGTCAACATTGCTTCCTTGCTTCTCTAATTATACAAGTTAGAACCCCAATACACCGTCGTAGAGCTCAAATTACAATAAAACCACCAACCTCCTCAAGAACGATCGTGACCTATTTTAATCTTTATTAAAAGGTAATACGGATCATTCTATTTCACATGTTTAACACTGAAATTAACAATTGTATTGCAATTTGATTCCTATGTCTATTTATAATAAAGTACTTTTTCTAATGTTTTTCAAGTAATACCATAAACGTTGGCTTGGGTTCACTGTCCGCGACTATCGCTCTGCAAACATATCTTTTGCCTATATATTAGACTTTATGTTAGTGTGAAAAGATCGATAATACGTTTTTTTCTAAGATTTTCTTGTAATTTTGTCGATTCAAACTCGAATTATTAGGGAATCTAATAATATAGTTAGTTAGGCGTCGGGTTTTGTATTGCAATTTCTGTTTGAACAATTTTAACTTGCATATCAGATTGGATTTTTTTTAATCAGTGACTAGTATTTCGCTCGTGGCTTCGTTCGTTTGTATGTGATATACACAATTTTAGCCATAATTTGAGTGAATCTGTGGATTATGTAAGATATAGCGCGATATTAAGTTCAAGCGTAGCAAAACGAAATGTCATTGATATTGGACAGAGAGTAAGAGCGGAGTGACTTAATATTAGGATATCTACAGCGTGAAGCTTAAAAATATATACGTAGATATACTCTTGAATATCTACGTAGTTTGAACGATTTAAGTTTGCTTCTGTGGGAATTGACTTTATACTATGTAAAAAAATAAGACGTGGTTAGATAATGAGAGAAAAAAACATTTTAGTATTTTACTCATCGACGTAGAAACGTCGATTTTCAGATTGCAACCGGTTCAGATCGGGTTAAATGTACGGGTTACGGCGGTTGTCATCGGTTTCCAGTATTTAATGGACATCGGTTGTTTTTTGGTTTTTACTAGTCAATTGTATGCTTGATCTGATGTGTTATATTGAATATTGTTTATTCCGTAGGTTTAGGTTTGTATTTATTGTATGGAGTGTTGTTTATTATTTAAAATGGAAAATTCAGTTTTTTTCGATTGTCGTAGGCATTTCGTAAAAATACTCACTCTCTTATTGCTTGCTTAAACTTTCTGAATCCAGTTGTTTCATTTGTACGTTTTGTGAATAGTTAATCAGTAGTAACGGAATTACAGAGCTAAACGACAGTAAGTAACATTTTAGTATAGCTTAATGTCAATTAAGTGTCGATTGTCATCTATGAGTGCGATTGTGTCACTTGGTGCCTATAAAGTGGGATAGGCACAATATTTCATATTAAAGTAATATAAATATACTTGTATTTCTTTTCAAAAATTAATGCTTGTTTTCACAGAATATTGTAAACAATAACCTTTTGTTTTCTTCTGGTTATTGTCATTGCTTATTATTTATCGTAAATATAACACAAAAGGTCGTCGTGCCACAGTAAAACAACGTCTGGCTGTAAACGTGACGGTTGTGGGTTTGACCTACTGGCGGTAATGATTATATTTAATTTATTTCCATTGTCGAGACCAGTCGTGGCGCAGGGGTAGTGTAAAACTGACTGGTTGTGGGTTCCATCCCCACACGAGGAGATGAAATATTTATTTAAATATGCGCGGGGTTGAGTCTGCCACTCAATGACTCCAGAATTCGGAAGAAAGTGGGGAAAGGAGTGTCTTAACACTAGGTTCCCTCTGCCTACCCTGCTAGGATACAGCGTGAAGCTGATTTTTTCATTTTTTTTTATTTTCATTCTCCTGCACTGGTATATTAGGTGCGACGTTGAGTGCCGCTACCCAAACCGCAATGTCTCCAAAATTGAAATGTTTTAGCACTCCTCCTGATTTCCCATTTAAATATAACAGACAACACAAGATAATAAGCGCGAGAAGCTCTCGCGGTATCATTTATCACGGTGAGTCATCTAAAAGTTCGCAATCTTTTACACTTCACATGTCTTCCGGCATGAATAATCGTAGCTCAGAATTGAGATTAATATCTCTGTACGAGTTTTATAGTAATTTTTCATCGTTACTTAAATATGCTCTCCGACACGGAAATGTTGTGTGTTTCTTTGGTTTTAAACTAGTGCTAGTTCTTTTAGATTCTCGTTTGATTGTTTTTTTTTTTATATTTTTATTTTTTTGCTCTGTAGTATGAGGTAAAACGCGGCGTTGAGTGCTGCCGCTCATTGCCTTCAGAATTCGGCAAACAGTGGGGAACAGACGTGTCTAAGCGGGGACGGAGTTTTTTAACACTAAGATGCCAGGCTTCCTTTTGATTACTCTTCTATGTGCAGGATTCAGCGTGTAGCTAAAAAAATCTATTCCTAAAATAATTTCCGCAATCACTCACTCTGTCTGTTTAGTTCTAGATTCATAGTTGGATGATGATAAAACTTTTGTTTATGATTTAAGGCTCGTACATGGCAAGTTTCAGCTTTCTACCAAGTTGTAGCGCGCTTCGGCTGTGCGTTGTGTTAGTTATAATTATTAACGTTATATTAATTATTTACGTTTGTTTAACCATTTCGCAGTCTTCCTCAACCTCGGCTACCTAGACCTAGCTACTTGAAGACCAAATAATGTGTAAAATACGCGTTGCTATAGCAACGTAGATATACATTCTATATACAGAAGTGGATATTATCAAACATATGGTGTTGCGCTTAATATTAATTTTATTTCACACAATTTCGGTTAAAAATATTCCATAAGTTATAGTTTACGTATTCGGGACATCACTGCGTGTTGAGTGGCGTAACATACCGCTGTACCCCACCAGAGCAGGGAGATGATCAATTGTAATTAGTTAGACACGTATAAACCAACTATACACAATGAAATCATCGTCATACACGATTCTATAGAAAATTGGATGATTTAAGATGATTTTCTAGGAATTAATCGATACTGTCGTAACCTACTTTTGTGTTAGTGTTATACTGCGGGTTTATTCGACTACTTTTAAATAGGTCATTGCCTAGGTCAAGTTTGTTTAGTTCTAGATTCATAGTTGGATGATGGTAAAATTTTCTTTGATATTTATTAGGTGCTAGCTTCTATCACCGGCTTCCTCCCCGTTCTGAAATAAAATGGAAATTATGAAGAAACTATTCGCGTGATATAGTATAGCCTATATTATAGCCTTCCTTAACAAAAGGGCTATTGAACTGAAGAAACTTTTTTTAAATTTGAATTATGTCTTGAGATGCCCGTTGCCTGTTCGTGCAAGCAAACACGAAAACTCTAATAGCTTTTAAAAAGTAAAGAGATGGTGTTGAAAATAAAGATTATTTTTTGATTCTTAAAAGGCTTTCGATGATAATAATAGGCCAGGGGCACAAAGTGTGACTGTAAAAACGACTGGTTGTGGTTTCGATCCCCACTCGAAGAAATGAAATGTTTATTTAAATTTATATTTACGTTTCTTCGCTCTGGTGTTAAAAGCGGGGCATTGAGTTCCGCCACTCAACACGCAATGCCTCCAGAATTAGGTGGAAAGTGGGGTACGGAGTGTCTTAACACTAGGTACCCTGCTGTGTGCGGGATACAGCTTGAAGCTGATTTATTTATTTAATTTTTTTCATTATTCTACTTTGCTAAATATATGACATATTATTATTAATGGGTTTTATTAGAAAATGTTACTAAACATGATCTTTCTGATACAAACTTCATTTATCATTTATGTTATTGTTTAATATATTTCTATGTTTTTATAATATACATAATCGAAATTTTGTTTACACTGGTTCTTTTCGAGTTAATTGATGATAAATTACTAAGCGCCAAAAAAAAAATAAAGCTAGTAATTTCTCATTTTAGTAAACTTACTTGAGTTTGGCTTCTAGTAAATGCATATTAAAATTTATTTACTTATAATTTTTTTTACACTGCCCTAACCGGAAATATCTTTATATTCCAGCCTACTGGCCCAGAGATGCCACAGCCGGCGGTGCAGCAGCTCAAGCACAGGCCCAGGCGCAGGCGCAAGCGGCCCTCTTCGGATTCGGTTCCAGATACCCCCCACCGACGACGCTGGGGGTCGCCGCAAACCAGGCAGCTTCTCTTGGACTGCATCCTGCTGCCAGTAAGTATTTTTTTTTACACTTTCACGCTTTATCTCGTATATAGGGGGAGAGAGAGAGAGAAAACTTAGTGTCAAATCCATTTTCAACTTTCCACTCGAATTGGAGACAGTTGTGTTGAATGGGGGTTTCAACGACGCGCTTTACCTTACAAAAGCGGAGAAATGAAAATAAATTGTTCCTCTGAATTTAGATCAAATTCAAACTCACATAATCGCGTTTACAGTCAATCTGTATTGTTCTGCGAACTCCGTTCCCATTAAGACACTTTCATTCCCACATACCGCCGAATTTTAAGGAATTGCCTATTGAGTAGCGGAACTCAGCGCCGCGTTTTGCGTCGCTAGTAACGACGAGGAAATGAAAATATTAAATATTTCTCGTGTGGGAATCAAATCCACAACGTGTCAAGTGGCACGCTCGTGCCTCTACGTCAGTACTGACCTCCTAGGGAAAGATCAATATTTCTAATAAATTACGCCTTAATTTATAACCGTTACGCAATCCATTAATAACGTATGAACAGTTAAATTCAATGTGATGAAACCGTTTAAACGATCAAACAAATTAGTTCATGGAAGTCGCCGAGATGTTTTGACGGAAGTGGGAAAATGTCAGACGGAAACCGTTAATTCTTTGAGAGCTTGAACTGAAAATATTGTTATTTATTTATTTATGTACTTTTATATACGTTTATTATTATTTTTTTATAATATTTTTGTAACGGGTGTGTAAAGGCATGTATAAACTCGCTAGTTTCCATTTATTTTTTAATGGTTTATTTTATGTACTTTTCTTTTATCTTTCTTGTCATTTTGTCAAGGTAGATTATTTATTAGGGGTAGTGGAACTCTCCGGACTCTGCTCTATGCGGGATACATCGTGAATTTAAAATAGATTATAAAAAAGATTAAAAGATTATAATTGTTGGTTTTGTGAATAAAAATAAATTTAGTTAAATTAATATGTTTAAAAATATTTACATTTTCCCGATCCCCTAAGCAACTAATTAAAGTAAGCTTTTAAAGTTCTTTAAAATAAAAATAAAGCTTTATATTGGATTAGAGTATATAGGCTTTTAAATTTATAGTTAAGTAAATCCTAAAATAAATTCGAATTAATAATCGTTTTCGTATTTCTTTATTAACTTTACGCTGTATCCCTCGTATAGCGGGTTGCGCAAAGGGAACATTCCGCCCCTTGCCATCCAATTTTCAAGAAACTGCATGTCGAGTGGCTGAACTCAACGTCGCGCTTTGTCTCGTTAACCAGAGCGAGGAAAATAAAATCATTCCCTTGAGTGAGAATGGAACACAAGTTCGAACATTCTAATAGACTGTAACACTGCGCCACGATGGCTTTTTCCGTATAAATTATGTTAATAAATCAGTAAGAAGATATTTTCACCACTGAGCCATAATAATGTTTAGCGGTAATACATCAGAGCAGACAGAATTAAAAAGACCTAGACTGGACGTGTCGGGAATGCAACATCGTACTACCTCGCTTATTAGATATTGAGTCACGTACTGTAGGTGTACTGGCGCGAATCGTCTACTATCCTTAAATTTTGGATTGTATATCTTTATTTATATATGTATTGCTGTATGTATTTATATGGGTATAGTGATAGGTTGATTAATTTGTCAGCTCCACAGTTAAAGAAGTTAGAGGTGTTACTGTCTAAGTATAGAGTTTTAAAGGTTATTCTTTATAATTTTTTTTATTATTTTTCTTTCTTTATATGTTTGTTAAATGTAATTTAATTATCGTGGTTTTACTAGTGACCTTCATATATATGATTTTTTGCTAGGAGCAGCATATATTTATTGATTATTTAAATAAAACTGACAGTTTTAAGTACTTATATTCTTAACATCTCTTGAAATGCTTATGTTCTCAAAACAATAAAGCTATCAATATTTGTCACATACAAAACAAATATTTAAAATAAATTGATACCCCATTATGTTATCTTTCTCTTAACACAGGCGCAGCATGGTGGTCCATGGCGTCCCATCTCGCGGCACAAGACTACTTAGCCAGGCTACAAGCGTCCGGGCTGAACTTCCCACCCTTGGGTGATCCCTACGCCGCGTTATCCGCCTTATCAGGGGGTGGCATGAAACAGCCGGTGAAGCCTGTCAAACAGAGTAATAGGAGTGAAAGGTAAGAGCGAGAGGAACTCTTTATTACTCGCTTTTGTTATTCGACTCGGTTGTATCGTATTTATTTACGTAAGAAACATTTTTAGTACTATATTAATTCGCTTTTTGTTGTCGGTTTTGCTTGCACTGCATATTGGAAGCCAATATCATTATAATGTTTAATATTTTCATAGCATTTATCTGATATCCGCGTTAGAAAGACATGAATATTAATAGCGCTTGTTTTGTGAGCGTTGTTTGTTTTAACTATTTTGTTATTGAAAGTCTAAAGTTGTAAGTTTTATATATCATTAAAATAAATTTAAACATTGTCAGCAGATCAGGCAGAAGCAGTACGTCGTGTGTGTCCACGAAGGAAAAAAGCCCGTCCACCAACACGTCTAGCTCACAGCACAATATTGCTGATTGGGGTAACTTTTTAATACAACTACCACTTTATAATACAACTAACACTTTTTAACACTTTATAATAAAACTAGTGGTTTTGTTTAAGTACATGCATATTATTGTTTATATGAAAGTAATTAATCATTATCTGGCTCGATAAGGTAAAATAGATGTTAAGAGAATAACAGAATGCAATAGTGAAGACTGTATTTTAATCGGTTAAAGCCTTTTTTAAGATTAACATGTATAACACAAACGCACATACTAATAGATAAAAAAATTATAAATCACTGTTACAAATAAATCAGCTTCACGCTGTATCCCGCACACTGCAGGGTAGGCAGAGGGAAC
>DWAO01007568.1:0-10094 GCA_018230605.1 Heliconius congener
AAGTTTACTCCTATTTCTAGTATTGATATTATGTACATCACCAATTTTGGCAAAAATATACATAACATTTGCTATAAACATAACATTTTTAATACATGAACAATTCTAAAATGGCGTAGGATTACTTTTTTTATCATTTATTCAGTGTTTACTAACCTGATACATACGAGTTATATACTTGTATGTATCAGGTTAGTAAATAAATAATATATAATTTGTGTATCAGCTAAATTAGGTAGTTAATATAATTATAATTACAGCAATTAATGTAATGTAGGGAACTACGTTTATTTGATATAAACAGTCATTAAAATTGTAATTGCATTTAGTTATTATTATTTAGATTTATTACAACTTAGAATTATTATTTATATTTATTGTCATAATTGTAATGTATAAACGACATATTAAATACTACCTATAACTCCATGGTATGGTTGTTTAATTATGGCGTTCCGAGCGTGCCAGTTGGGCTCATATCACTTCGCCAATGTCACGTAGTAAGCTGTCACGGAGAAGACATAAAGAAAAACAACTTCAAATGCAAACAACAGTTAAATAAGATGTCACTTATACAATAAATAACTATCGAATATTATTATTATAATTACCACAGTCACCTCAAATAAAAAGGACGCGACACCAAGTAAATCTGTAAAGTAAATTCAGTGAGCTCTGGTCAGGAAACCGAAACGCATCGCGAAGCGGCCTCTAACAAAATAAATATATTTTGTCGATTCGAGTTGAAATTTGCAAGTCTGCCAAGAATATTCGTACCAAATCGTTTTCCTATAATTGGAGTAGGTACATGTGAATTTTGTATTCAGTAGCGCATCCACCGCGGATGGAATTCGCGGCTACCCCGTCCTCCATCATGCGTACGTACTTATTGAAGTAATTTGTGCAACTCCGTCTCGAAGTATAAGTCTTTCAAGTTCATTGTTCGGCCTCGTTCAGTTCTCGAACCAAAAATTATTATTATTGCAAAGTTCTTAGGATAATTAAAAACTTGCGAGATATTTTATATTACCTTCGTTTAAGTTGGATTATCTTTTCTGACATTAGGGGAATGTGGCTCTTTGTGCTGTAAAAATTCAGAAGCAACGTTCACTTTCCCGTAACTTCATAAATTATTAAGCTGGCCCTCAAAAGAATTTGTCAGCCGCCGTCTTTTATAGACAGGTCCGCCTATAAAACAAATTGATCCGCTGTGGCTAGTTCAGCTTGATCAGTACTTTGTAAAAGAAAACGTGTAAGTATTAAAGAGGACAAACGAACACGTGGGTAGGACAATAAAAATGAATACAATTAAGCTGAAGTCTTAAATATATTTATTATGAATTATATCAATTTCCTTTTAAGGCCAGTCGTGGCGCAGCTTCACGAAGTGTGACTGTAAAACTGACTGGTTGTGGGTTCGATCCCCACTCGAGGAGACGAAATATTTACTTAAATTTATATTTCCATTTCTTCGCTTTGATGTCGAGGTTAAGCGCGGCGTTGATTTCTGCCACTCAACACGCAGTACCTCCAGAATTCGGCAGAAAGTGGAAAACGGAGTGTCTTAACACTAGGTTCCCTGAGCCTACCCTGCTGTGTGCGGGATACAGCGTGAAGCTAATTTAATTTAATTTTTGATTTCCTTTTTATATGAGCTGCTGTCCTGAAAATAACAAAGAGAAAATATAAATTCGAGAACTAATTGGCTAATGTAATCCGCCGTTACCCACTGTTACATGCGGGCTATATGGGGCGACCACCTTATGAATATTTTATTTAACTATTTACACTAAGGAGTTCGATCTCGAGTAAAACAAGGCTTTTTATAGGGAATCGTAATTTAGAAACATGACGTCGGTTAAAATTTTCAACATTATTTAATAAAATACCACTGTTGTAATAATATTAAGATATATATAATCTGATTGAGTTCAAATGTTGTCATATTAAAAGTTTGCCCTATGAAATATTTTCATTTTCTACTTACAGGTATAATTTTATAACTGAATTTCGAGATCTACCTGTATCGCAGTCACGAATTTATTGTCTTTAAAAAAGCACGGAGAACTAAGTCACTGATTATATTAAACTTATATATTACGTTTGCTCTAGTAAAAAACTGCGTAAAATAAAAATATAAAATATATATTTTTAAAGGTCCATTTGACCTGTTTCACAGCTTGTCGTGCTGGTGTTTACAAAGACAACAATTTTCGGAATAAATAGGTATCTCGCTGGCGTTGACTACAGCTATGTACATATTAATAGCGGCAATATCACGTCGTACGTTTTGATTTGTTAGGCCTTAATTTGTGGTCTAGATGTATGGAGGTTTGGAGTAGTGTAGATCAGCGGCTTATAATTGTTATTAAATATTGATGATTCGTCAATAATAAATTGCCAATTTGGAATTCAAAATATGCATATTCGTTTTTGGTTGGTAAATTTAGTAAAAAATGTTTTAATGCCTTTACAGATTTTTCCATAAAGTGTTCTACCAACCGCCATAAAATTTATACCTCTGAAATTAACCTACAGTCCATTAACAATGGGCGAAGTATCAAAAATCCAAAGAAAATATACATCTATCCATCCAAAGAAAATATACAGTCGAATTGAACATCTCTTGTTATTATATATTTTTATTATGTATCTCACTCACAACAGGGTAGGCAAAGGGAACCTAGTGTAAGACACTTCGTTCCCTACTTACTGCTGAATTATGGAAGCGTTGTTTATTGAGTGGTGTAACTTATCAATGGTGTTGAGTTCCACCCCTTCAACCAGGCAAAGCGTGGGCTTTACCGTGCCACTTGAGCGAAAAAATTAAAATATTAAATATTTCATTTCCCTCAGTGGAAACCGAACGCACATCCCCTCACGTTTACACACACGCTTGTGCTCCTGCGTCACGACTTTCTCAATTAATTTCAATCCTTCCTCAATTTTTATACATAAATATTAAGGGTAAAATATTTAAGCAATGTTGTACTAACCCACCTAATTCAATTGTAGTTAAATTTACTTGTAATGGATAGTTTAAGGTGGCTGTGTATTTTCGACGGGTAATGTACGGGGAATGTTATTTGAGGACGGCTCGGTGACAGCGCTGGGGGCTATCGTGCTCACGCTTGACTGCTTACGTACGGACGTCACGCCGCCGCGCGTCCCGCCGCCCTCCAGCGTGCGCATCGTTTCCTATGTTTACACTTTACGCAAAACTATTCAAGCAAATAGCTCCTAAAAGATAGCACTTAATAGATTATGTGCTTGTAATATTGAAGTGTACTCGTATATGCGTTAGTGTATCTTGAGATATTTTTTTGGGGGTAGTTGATTTATTTTTGAACTGATATGGTCGTTTAAACGTTGTTTTTCTAATTTTTCGGGGATTTTTTTTGTTAGTAACATTTCTGGAGTGGTCGCCAGACTAAAAATTACATTAAGGTAATATTAAAAAGATATTATATTAATGTAATTTTGTTTTTTATTCTTAGTTTGACGTTGTATCTAATTTACAAGATATAAGGAAGCAGAGGGAACCTAATATCAAATGCTGCGAATTTTCGAGACATTGCGTGTTAAATGATGGAACGCAACGCAACGCCGCTCAAAATATTAAATAATTTACTTTTAATCCTTTTTAGTCACACAGAGGGTTTGAATTAAATGATTATTTTAATTGAATTATGGTTCGAATTAATTACGTGATATATAAACTACCTCAATTATAAAGTTTAAATTTTATATATAAACACTGTAGCATTATTGTGACATGTCTGTTTACAATTGTTGTGTACATATTGTGTTAATTGTTTTAATGCCGCAATTGAGAACAATCACTTTATTAAAAATATCTGGATCTGGATTGTCAAAGAGCATCTTCAGTTTCTATACGTCGAGCAAATGGCAATATTGTTAACGGTACCAATTTAAAAAATATCGTCATATATATTAAGAAATATAAACTGATTAATTAACATAGTATACGGATATATATGGATTGATATGGACGTTTTTTTCTATAACTAAGCGGTTATATACCGCTATGTATATTTAATTATTGTTAAATATTTTTAAAGGTTGACGGGTGTTTGTAAATTTGAAACGTAATCATTCAATTTCAATATCATTTATTATAATCTTTCTCGATTTGTAAAGCTTTCATTCGTGTCTTAATATATTTACAACATAAACATTTTGCTTAAACATATAGTATTTCATATTTACGTAGAATAGGAAATTTAAGCTAGCTGCCTATATAATATACAGTACTAAAACCACTTCTAACTTACGTTATAAGCGGGGCCGTCGCGACTGAAGAAGAATGCACCACAGCTCAAGCTGACAGGAAGCCCGAAAGCTCATTTCACGGCAGCCGCACTCATATTTTACACTCTCCGAAATACCTCTACACCAACTTACCTTGTATTCCTTACTACTAGGTGTTTGAGTGCAATTTACCTGCGCTCTAAAATATTACGGTAAAACTAGTTTCGTTATTATGTATGCATGCATGTAAGGTATAACAAAGAATGAGGATCGCTATTTCACATTATAAAAGTTACTCATCGTTGCCCCATTTACATACGAGCTTATGAGAATATAATTGCTTTTTGTGTCAGTTATGTCAATGGCGTAGTTAACAATAAATGTGGAATTTTTTTGTTGATTTATATCAATAACTCAATTCTGCTTTAGAAATGTTAGGAATTGGATTAGTTCGGGAATGAACCCCAACTACAAACATAATACGGTTTTTTATCTATGGTTTAATCACTATAGATACATCTAAAAATCTAGCAATTTTTTTTTTATTTCTGATTACAATTATTACCTTATCTACTCTACATATGCATTTTATTTGCCACATAAGCTACTTTTTTATTTACGACACGAAGTATACCCTAAAATATACTACTCCTATATAAAAAAGTAGTTTTTGTAACAGCTAAAAGTATAATAGCACTGTTTATACGAAATTTCTACTGGAAATAAGTAAAAACGTATTAAAATTAATTTTTCAATGTAGGTTAATAACTCTGTACGCAAAAATTTAATGTATGATAAATATTTAAATGTTATTTATGACACCTTTGGCGGCCAGATATCAAATTGAAGCAGCTTCGATAGTAACTATTAAATTATTCCATTGACAGCGGAGTGCATTTTAACCAGTTACGAGAAACACTCAAAAGATTTTGGCAAGCGTTGTTACGATTGTTTACAATATTGTTGAGTTTAATCATAATAGACATTTATATGTGATGAGACGAAGCGAGCTGCCAAGTAGAGGTAGAGAGGAGGCGAGGTCGGAACAGCTCCACGTCGACACCGACACCTCAGCGGTGGGGGTCTTCGGCGGAGTGACCTACATCCGCTTTGGCACCGGTCACAATCGGCGCTTCAAACTTAATTGTCCCGACACTTCGAGCTCTCCTAACGACTGTGCCGCAATCGGCCGATTTAAGGGGAGCTCTGGAGGCTGCACTGACAGCGAGCGTCGAGTGTCTTTGGCCAGATATCCAAACCTAATAGGTTAAATAAAAATATAATTCTATAAATTGATCACCAAAATCACTTAACTTTTACGAGCAGGGATAGAAGGTGGTTGTGGGTTCGATTCCCACGCGAGGAAATTAAATATTTAATATTTTCATTGAGTTTTATGTTCCACGACTCAACACGCAATGCCTCCAGAATTCAGTAGAGAAATGGGGAACGACGTGTCTTAGCACTAGATTTTCTCTGTCTTCCTGGTGTGTGCGTGAAGCCACGTGAAGAATACACGTGAAGCCAAAAAAAAAAACTTTACTATGATAGCAAAAAGCATTTTTTATAGCGGCTAAGGTAACAAAAAGTGCCGCACACCGTCTAGGTGCCGTGTTGCGGACGCGGCCATATATAATGAAAGACGTGGGGTTACAATTTGCCTTTGTGACAGCGTCGTCCAATTACATTAATCTGCCGTGCTCGGGCCGTGGCGCAGCAAGAAACTTGATTAAAAATTCTATTAGTTAAAAGGCTCCGACATCTTCTTAATAGATAAAGCACACGTCGCTTAGGTGATATGATTTACGTGGAATGAGAATGATACAGTTATAGCAATAGTTGTTCTTTCTTTTTACAATTTCAGAGTTAAATTTGAGAGCTCGCACAGAGAAAACGGAAAATTTTTAAATGTATATTAAATAGATTTTGTATTTATTAAGTTTGAAGTGAATATAAAAGCGGATTTAATTAACTTCTACCTACTTGTATGCATACTTATTTTTACACTTACTTTTTACACAATATTTTGAAATAATGAATACTCATAGAAGTGTAATGATATTGTAAGTTTTATTAATATCTTTCTATATGAACCTAAACAAAATAGATAAAAATATGGGAAATATCTAACTGAATTATGTAGTTGAGGCTAAAATGAAATTGCGTCATGCATTTATTTGATTTTGTAGATAAGTGATAACTACAAGGGCTATCTATATGATATTTTTTTACATTTTTTTAAGTGGTATTCCACTTAGAAAATAAAAATACTTACTAAACGTATAAAAATTGGAACTTAGAGGGATTTGAACCCGCGCCTCTTTGGTAACCGTCCAACCGCTCTGACCTACTAAGCCATTCTTCCACATTTTCTGAATCAAATCACATTTTCAATTCAGCTATATGATGAACTAAACTGAAAAATCTTAAACTTACTTTAATTGCAATTAGTGGATATATGCTTTAACTAACAATGTTGAAGGCAGTCTTGGTGCAAAAGCACAAGCGTGTGACTGTAAGCGCCTCAGGTGGGAGGCGCGATTCATTTCTTCGCTTTGATAACAATGCAAACCGCGGCGTTGAGTTCCGCCACTCAAACTCTACGATTCAGCGGAAATGGAAGAAAGCAAGTTTCTTCGGGAAAAGGAAGGGAGGGTCTTAACTCTAGGTTCCCGGTTCCCATCTGTCTTTGTACGGCGTCCAGAAACCAAACCTGTGAACCAAAATTTGTAACTCCAAAAAAAATCTAATAAAATTATCTCTCGGTTCTCTTTGCCTCTTTCTCAAAATAAAGAAATACTTGAATGTAAAACCTTTTAATGAAATTTCTAAAATTCGCTATTTTTAATTTTTGTTAAAATTAAAAGTAAAGCGAATGAAAATCCGATAAAGTTATTTAATTATGTTATCTGCTTTTAAAGTTTAAAGGCGAAAGACGGTAATAGTTTTCTTGTTTTCTACTAGTAGGTGCATTCATTTCTAATTTCTGTTGGAGAAATTATATAGAAAATAAACGTACAAAAATGTCGGGGATTTAAAAATCTGAAAATGAAGTTTAATAAGTTTTCTTCTAAACATGTTATTTATTTAATAATTAAAAACTTTTAATTAATATAAATTTATAACATTTAAAGCTCGATTATACTGATAACGGATTATGGAGTGCGTTGGAGATTGGAGCCAATTAACAGCCATTCTCTTTGAAATGTACATCATATTTAATTTACCTGCTTACTCTTAAAATAATAATTATAATTGAATGATGTTCGTTTCAATATTCATGTCACGAAGAGATTTTAATTTTACAAATTATTCATTACGATACAAATTAATATTTTATAATGATATGTAATGAACATATGTCATTTTATAATGATATGTAATGATCACATGATCGCGTTTGATTTTTTCACTGACAATAATTTATATATTTACTTTGTAAATCAGCTTCACGCTGTATCCCGCATACAGTAGGGTAAGCAAAGGGAACCTATTGTTAAGATACAATAAAAAATATGCATATATATATGGAATATTAACTGACCACACATGGCTATATATTATATACTTTACGTACAGAGAATTTAGTATTTTTCTTAAGATAATAATAAATGTAAGTTATCGCGGTCACTCTCAGTGCACTTAAAATAGAAATACAAGAGTCGCTAAAAAGACGCAAATGTCTAGTCACTATAAATCAATGTGTGCAATAAAAAGAAAAATGTACCACCGAGCAGTTCCGTACAAAGCAGTTTCTATCTATGGCGCGGCCACTCAGTTGGATTTACGCGAAGACTGGTTATCTCCTGACCCATCTGCGGCTGCACGAAAATAGCTAAAACATCACTAAAATATATTGGCACAGTATAAACCCAGTGCCGGCCATTTCCATGGAAAAATTGCTTCGAAGATTTCACAAGCATTTAGTACTAGAATATATTTTTTGTAGTCATAACAACAGTTAATGTTGTAGTAAAAACGAAAATTAATTTCATCTTATAACATAGTTTGTTATATGTTTTAATAGTAGATATTAGGTGTTTTTTAGCGTCACGCTGTATCCCGCTCACAGCCGGGTAGGCAGGGAACCTAGTGTTAAAACAATTCGTTCCTCATTTTACGAAGGATCTGGAGATATTGCGTGTTGAGCGTCGGAACTCAACCTCCTCCCGTTCCTCCAAACGTTCGACTGTCCGTCTTTTAACGTCCCCCGGAATCTATTTATCTTGAATAAGTTAAACGATATTAAGTAGCAATAATAGAGACGTTACATTTTTTTTACTTAGTAGGTGTACTTATGTCATAATAATCATGAACATCAAAAAAATATTTTTCAACAAAGTACATACAATTAAAACATCGTTATCGATATGTAATACCTTTAGGAATATAAAGTAAATTAAAGTAGAATACTCTTTATTGTACACCGAATAATTAATTACAAAACTCTTTACAATGATACATTACACAGCACAATAGGCGGCCTTATTGCTAAGCCAGTTAATATAAAATATAATTATAATTTAAAATCGTCGAAACCATGGTCCAAGTAAAATATTCATAAATAAAGTTGTTAATTGACTCGAATTCCAGATTGTGGCAAGGTACAGAACCCGAGAAGAAAACAAAACAAATAAGCCTTTAAAAACAGCTGCCGCATGTGCGGCAAGTATAACGTTGACTAACATTCGCATTGTCGTTTTGGAATGCTCGAACATTTCAGTTGAACTGGAAGCACTTGTCGCTATTGTTCCCTGTTTCTCATTCAAAAGGCAGAAATGTTTTTAAATAAAATCGCATATTTTAGTTCTATAAGTTGTATCAAAAAATCAAAAATTAAATCCGCACACAACAGGGTAGGAGAGGGAACTAGTGTTAAAATACTTTGTTCTTGTGTTTCATCACCACGACTGGCTTCAAGTTGAATCATTTATCTAAAAATTTGTTTGACTATTACTTTAAAAAAAACAGTATGAAAATGCAAGTATCACTTCTTAAAGCTATAAAAAAATGCTGTTTTTTAAATTTATATTTTGAGGAAATTATATTATATTATAACTTTGGAACTATTTGATGGATTTGAATAACAGTTTTTTTGTGTAGCTATTAGGTATGGCCTACAATAACAACCAGTCCAGCTAAACTATAATATGAAAGTACTGCGTCGATAAAATTTGACATATAAAAATTAAACAATAGAAATAAATGGTACAGATCCGTACCAATTTTAACCAAGACAGTGAGGAAATTATATTAGCAATAATGTTTAGTATAGAAGCCAGTTTTGAAAATTATTTATTTTATTTTAGCTTCACGCTGTATCCCGCACACAGTGTCCGAGACACTCGGTGCCTCATTACTATGCTTCCATTTTCCACTGTCCGCTGAAAGCTTGATGCATTGCATGTTGAGTGGCATAAATCAACGCCGCGGTTTGCGTCGTTAATAGAGCGGAAAATGAAAATATAACATATTTCATTGCCCCGAGTGGCAATAGAACCCACAACCATCGTGATTAGAGTAGCACGCTTACGCCCCTGCGCCACAACGACCTTCGTCTGATCTCCCTTCCAGTTGTGAGTTCGATTTCCACTAGGAGGAATAATTACATCTAAATTGTTTAGTTTTCCACGCTTCAGTAAGGCAAAATGCGGGATCGATCGATCGAAATTTAAGATCTAAATAAAAAGTAGTATTGAAATTATTTTTATATTGTACAATATCAATTTTAAATAATCTCTATATATATAAAACATAACTTAATATGAAACTTGAGGCCGGTCGTGGCGCAGTGGCACAAAGTGTGACTGTAAAACCGACTG
>DWAO01007569.1:0-10094 GCA_018230605.1 Heliconius congener
GTGTGTATTTATCGTGTATTTTAAAACCTATAACCGCTTCCGATTTCTAACAATATTGTAATTATGATTATCACACTTAGTACAGTGATGGCGATTTTTTCTTATGATTTTTTAATTAATAAACAAAATTTAAATGCAACAAATGAAACAAATGAAATTTATTATAAGTTTTATATTATTGTTGTTACATTATTATAGTTATTAAATGTAATATGCAAAATGGAAACGGTGGTAAACATTAAAATACAAGAAGCTGACTTTCTTGTTTCTATATAAAAATAAATGTAAAATTATAATAACTTTATAATCTAATATGGTTTATACTAAAACTATTAATTTTTATACGCAATTGATTCCTCTTCTTCTTTCTTGACTGCTTGAATCAAGACTAAAGACATCACACCATTTATGACCTAAACACAAAAAAAATATATAAGTTTTATTTGAGGCCAGTTTATTTCTTCGCTCTGGTGTTGAGGCAAACACGGCGTTGAGTTCCGCCACTCAACACACAATGCCTCCAGAACTCGGCGGAAAGTGGGGAACGGAGTGTTTTAACACTAGTTTTCCTCTGCCTACCCTGCTGTGCGGGCTTTTAACATAATCACTTTATTAAAAGTTCATTAGCTTTTTTTTTAAATATATACTGAATTTCGTTAAAAAAAAACTATGATTATATTCAACACTAGTAACCACGAAAAGTTAACAAAAATTTAGGAAATAACAAGCTGAATGAGGACTGAGTTTACAAAATAATACTGAATATCACTTGAGCACCTTTAAAACTGTTCACAACTAGAAATACATTTACAACATAATGTTAGCAAACGTTCATAGATATTTAAACTGCTTTGTCACTCGTGGAGTACTCACAAAGGTACAGAAATGGAATCTGTATCTTCCTTCACTGCATTTCATCCCATTTCCAGCAACGCAGTACCCATTTGCATAATAATACTTACACAAATCATGCAAGCAGCCAGAACAATGCCTGCCAGCCACCCCGTTTTGCCTTCCAAATACCAGGTGAGCTCGTCGACGCAGCCGTGGAAGTATGCATTGCCAGTGACTGAATCACGGCATTCAGATGGTAGAGGCTTGTTGAGATTTAGGAAATCCATCGCGCCGTCGGCCCCGCAACAGCCGATCTGGTGCCAAAAAAATGTGAAAATTAATGTGAGGAATTGGCTTAAGTGATTTAATTTTTTTATATAAGTAAAAAACTGAGCTTCACGTTTTTTCCTTTTAGTAGGATATGCAGAGGGAATCTAGTGTTGGGACACTCCGTTTCGCCTAATTTTCGTGACATGAGCTTGTTGAGTGGTTGAAGTTAACGCTGTGTATTTTTTGCCAAAGTGAGAAAATGAAAATGACTGTTTAAATACATATAATCATTCGCTAAGCGAGAATCGAAACTATAACTATCGCGCTTACAGTCAGGCGATGTTTTACTTGTATTTGAGTATGTATTTGAGTATTCACTTCAATTTATTTTTAAATTATTCTTATTATTAAATTATCCAAAATAATTGATTAATATATATGTAATAAAAAAAAATGAACAACTATTTAACTATGTAGGTGTTGATAATTTCTTTAATAAATCATTAAATACAAGTGTAATATGATATTAAATGTGGTTAAAATATTTTTATTATATTAAAATATCTTCGAGTACAATCATGGCGTGTGACTGTGAATGCGACAGGTTTTGGGTTCGATTGCCACTCGAGGAATTGAAATATTTATTTATTTCATTTCCTCGCTCTAGAAGCAAAGTGTGGCGTTGAGTTCTGCCACTCAGCACGCAATGCCCACAGAATTAGGCAGAAAATGGGGAAGTGAAAAAACAAGATTATACATCTATCTTCTACAATTAAAGGTTACATAATTATGTATATCAGGCAGGGTAACCAAGTATAAAAACGCAGCCGTTCCCCGTTGTCCGCTCAAATTCAAGATATTGTAGCCTGCAGGTTAAATGGTGGAACTGAAAGACGTGGTATATTTTGCTATAGGAGGGAAATTAAAATTATTCATCCCCTTGATTGGTGATCGAACCCCTTACCACTACGTTTACAGTCAAACGCCGCCTCACTGTATCATAAAGGATTTAAAAAATAAGTGCTTAATTACTTCCAAATCTACATGGAACAGGTGAAAATCAAAACGAATCGGATGTTGCCATCACCAGATTTTTGCTCCAATATTCAATTGCGCATCGAAACGTACGAGCCGCCAGGGTCATTTGATTAGTGCCGACGTCCCTACCTCGCTTCAACTTCCACTGTCCATTTGCCGAATGAGTTTTGGGCGACGTTTGATTTTCACTCGATACTACAGAATACATTGGCTGGATAAAGAACTTTATGAGCTAGTTTTATCTAATCCCGTTTTTTTGTCCAGGTGGTTGGATGTGCAGCAAATAATGGTTTTTGGGAACAAAAGTATTGAGGGTTTTATCATAGTCCATAAAAAAGTTATAATAATTTTTCTTTTTTCAATTTCACACTGTATTCCGCATATGGGAGGCAGAAGGAACCTAGTGTTGAGACATTCCGTTTCCCACTTTCGATCCGAATTTTGGAGGCATTGCAAAAGAAAATGTGATAAAAGATTACGTTATATTTACGTTAGTCTCATCAAATGAAAAAAAAATTGTGTGAATTTTTACATACCCCTTCTTGCACCATCCGAAGAATGGTCCTACTTCCTTCGTGCTGAGGGTTATTTATGAGTCTTAAGATGACATCTTTAATGAGAGGCTGGATGCTTGAGTCGTACGTCGAGAAATCCAAAACTACACATGCACCGATTAGGCCGAATACGAATAGTGCTATTTGCGTTGCTATGTACTGGAAAATAGAAAATAATATAAAAAAATTAAACAAAATGTAGTGTTGGGTTCTGATTCATTGAACATGTAAAGCTTCAGATTCGTTTCTCCCTTTTCATCGAATTTTAGAGGCACTGCGTGTTGTGTGGTGGAACTTAACGCCGCCGCCGCCTTGTTACCAGAGCAAAGAAATTATAATATTAATAAATACGAATTCGTTTCCCCGAATGGGCTTTGAACCCACAAACGTCGCTTGTCTAGTCACACTTTCACATTTGTGTCACGGCGTCTACGGATATTTTTTTTTAATGAAAAATAAATTTATTTTGTTGATTTATAAGGTATTGACTTCTACTTTTCTTTCTTTATTAAATATGACGCCTGTTTTCAACAATAATTAATTAAAGACTTAAATAAGAATTAAAGAGACTTCTCATTTTTCTTTGACATCAGAATACAATAAGACTTTTTTTATAATATTGTTGGAATAAATTGCGCTATGAGACATCACTAGTTACTAATTAGCAGTACTTAAACACAAAACTGTGCTTTCTTATCAAATATTTTTACCTATTTTATAAGAAGCCTATATTTTACTTTTACCTATTGAGGTCTATCGTGGTGCAGGGGCGCAAGCGTGACTATAAGCGGGGTAGGTTGTGGGTTCAATCCACCACAACTCGAGTAAATTATTTTTTTTACTTTTTCACTATGGTGTTGCAAAGTGCGGCGCTGAGTTCCACTCAACACGCAATGCATCCAGAAATCGGTGTAAAGTGGAGAGCGGAGTGTCTTAACATTAGGATCTCTTTGAATACCCTGCTACATGTGGGATACAGCGTGTAGCCGAAATAAAACACCTAAAGGCTTTTTAATATAATATAAATACCATGAATAGCAGCTGGACATTTTCCATGAGAGCGGACCCGCATCCTAGAAAAGCGACCACCATGATGCCGAGTGAACCGATAAGAATTATATAAATGCCGATGAAATATTTTTGCAGCTCCAATATCCTCATCCACTCGTTGAAACCCGGTTCTATGCATATCCACAGACATAGCGCGAATATTGATACACCAAACAACTGTGGAGAAAATATACAAATTTAAATAATATATTTTTTGTTTTGCCTTTGGCGGTCGTAGCGCATCGGGACAGTGTCTGATTGAAAACACGACGTGACAGTTTTGGGTTCGATTCTCAGTTGGAGGAATTAATTATTTTCATTTTCTCGCTTTGGTAACAAGATAGAACGCTTTGAGTTTCGCAAATGAAATACAGATGCGAAAGACATAAATTTTATTTGTTTGTTTATTACTTCTTAACTAATTTACGTCGTCGTTTATTTTGTATGGGGAATAAAAAAATCGTATGGAAATTGACAGGTTACAATAGTTATATATTCGTATTTATGTATTTATAAGTTTTCCATTTAAAATCACAATTCTTTTGACAGTAACTATACTGAAAACACAGAACTAAATATAATAAAGTTCGAAAAATATCCAGTAACAAATTATTATATTGCACAAACATGACGAAATTTCATTTAAATCAAACATAGTACATCCTGTGGACAGTTATGGCCTCGTTATTCATTTTTAGAACGAAATTTATTCATACAAATGTCGAAACCTTCAATTCGCGTATCTTATAACAGAAATTTGACAATATAAATATAATAGTAAAAATGCTGAACTTTCTAATTTTTTACGGAAAAAACAAGGCACTCGAGAGTATGAGTTACCTAACGGTCTCTAACTCATAATAGTGCCCTTGACCCCACGTAAGACCAGAACTTTTACCTATGCTTAGATAAAAAAAAAAAAATTTGCTACATTTGATGAACTTATAAACCGAAAGAAGAAACTTATAAACCAAAAGAAGAATAGACCAAATGACAGGTCTCCATTGATCTCAAAATTATGAAAACCTTAAATGCAGAGGTGTAATAATTATGAAATGGGAGAGGCAGCCACTAATGATAGATTTTGGCGTTCTATTTTGATACGAAATGCTGTGATATTTATATATTAATCTATATTAATGGTGTACTCCACACAATGCAGCCACAATTCGGACTAAAGTGGGGAACGGAAATGTCTTAATGGGAACTTAGTATCTTAACAATAGGTTCCCAGGTTTCCTCTCCCTACCTTGCTATGTGCAGGATACAGCGTGGAGCTATAAAAAAATTATATTTCAGAAATACTAAAAACGAAACAAAATAAAACTAAATGTCTTGATATTTATCACAAAAGTAGAGTTTAACGGCTTACTGTTAAAACACATAAACCATTGTTTTTTTAGGAAAGGATGCTATAGTAGCTTCTGCAACATCAACAATACAAAGCTTTTACCCTAACTGAGTTTCCATATTGTACAATCAAACTGTTGTACGACCGTCAGTTAGCCTGTCACTATAAATGAATGAATCGAAACAGACAATCGAATAGAAAGTATTCTTATATCATCGAGTAAGGCAATGAGATATCCGGTTATCACGTGATTTCATCTAATAGTCTTGTTTTTGCTTCAGTAAATTATATAGATAAAAGTTAGGCCAGTTGCCTCTCATATTTTGTTAACATAGTCGTGTTCCCTGATTACTTGTACGATTTATTGCCACTCTATACTTACGATCCAATTTGTGTAATAACAATATTGTTGGAACGTACTATATTTATATTATATTAATTATAAGTACAAGATATGAATATATTGTAAAAGTAAGTACATAATAATTCATAATACTTTGAAGGTTCTTCAGAACTATGATACGAGCAGTTCAACGGCAGCGGTAGGATTATACGCTGAATCAGGGTAGGCAGAGGGAACCTAATGTTAAGACACAACGTTCCCCACCCTCCGCCAAGTTCTGGAGGTATTGCGTGTTGAGTGGCGGAATTAAACGCCGCTTAAAACTAGTAACCAGCTGAAAACTAAAAATCAAAAATTTAAATTTACATATTTATGCATGCATGATGTTAAAATAAACTATTACGGTATCTGCAAAGCGTGACGAAAAAATGACGTGGCATCGTTAAAACGTTTGAAACGAAACTTCAGGAATCTCAATAGGGAATACATAATTATATTTAAATCTTTTCTTTATATGTAATAATTCCCTTGTCTGACGACAAACCGAAACCATAAAATTATCTTTACAATTAAGAAAAACAAGAGAAAAAATAAGAATAAAATATTTATAGACTTCAAGATACGAAACGTAACGTCCTCTTCTATACAATAAATTTGTAAAGTTACCTAGAACGGTATGCTAGAAATATATTTTGTAAGACAAAGTATCTGTTCTTTTGACAAATTACGCCACATCAACTATCGGGCAAACTTACTTAGTTTTTTCAAAGTTATACAATGTTAAACAATGTTGGCTGTTTTCTTCGTAATAGAATTTTTATTGCGAGTATCACTCGCCAATACTAAGAATTAACATTACAATGCTATTTTCAGAATAGACTAGATAGATTGCTTTTGTTCAAAGTTGTAAAGTTCTCGAATCAACTTAAAACCTAACCTACATTTTCCATATTATTGTGTCATTATGGCCAAAATAGCACGAGAAAATAAATGTAGTATTGCGCTGTTACATTGCACTTATTTATTGTATGCGTTATATGATTTGTTAGTATTTATTTTTGAGGGATACAACTTCATGCTGTATCCCACAAAATTCTTAAGGCATCGCGTGTTGAGTGACGGAACTTGACGCCGCCTGACCAGAGCGAGAAAAGAAAATATTAAATATTTCATTACCCCGAGTGACAATAGGACCCGAAACATTCGCCTCTACCCCTGTGTGTCCCTGCGTAACGACGGCCTTAATTATATTACAAATTAATTTATATATATAGACATACTATATTCCTTTGTAACTATAACAATATAGTAAGTATGAACAGTTTGTAATATTTTAGCTAGCACGTAAACACGAACAATAAACACACTGCGAGGCGGCGGCGGCGCGATGTACCGCTGTAATACATTACTAAATACAATTACACATCCACCATACAGTGAATGTGAGTTATTGCATCAAATAGAAACGTGCAAATATTTGTTACATTACTTAAATAAACTACTTGGACTAAGGCTCGTGTTTATAAATCGCACGCCAACCTGAGATACATCTTGAGATGATGTTTTCATTTAAAGATACATAATTTATAAATGAAAACAACATCTTAAGATCTATCCTAGACATGAAAGTGATTTATAAGTACGGAACTAAAACATCTTGCAGTGTCTAAGTCGAAACAACAAAACAGTTGTAATAAAGCAAAAACTGAGAATCAGGTCGCTATACAAGCAGCGGGTAGTCTTTCAGAACGCTACATTATCTCACAAGCAAAAAAGAGCCATATCTACGCATCATTATACGTTGTCTACAAAAACCTTTGTGGAGACAACCGCACTGCTCGCAATCCATTAGGGCCTCGCCAAATGACGCGGAAAGTTGACTTGTACGTTTGTACAGTCTGCACTTGGAAAAATCATATAATTCCGGGGCCGACCGCTGTTAGTGCTCGAATACATGCCCCGTTTTGACAAATGGGCCAATCTGGGAACGAAGCTGGTGAACAAATTAATTTAGAACTAAGAAAATTTATTGCCATCACGTTAAGAAAAGTTGTTTTAAAGGGCTCTCGTGTTGATATACGCGTTTGTATCGTTAAACCGTTTTGCCTACCGTTTGATGGAAAGACTTTGTTTTTTTTTTCATAGTTAATGTGCGGCGCGAAGAAGGAAATTTGAAGTTTTCCTCTTTGTAGAAAGCCTTATTTGTGAATTCTAGTAGTGTGAGCTCGTATATTTCTTTATAAATAAATTAAGGCTTACGACGGAGTTTGCAACTGCAAATAATACTCAGTGTGTCAAAAAACGAGAGGAAAAAAGATGAGATGGGAATTTATAACATTGTGCGTAGGCGCGGCAGTTGGTTTCTTGAATTACCTCGTAAGACATACGGAGGACGTAAAACGGCGAATATTTACGATGATACTGTCGAAATAAGAACGAATGCTTTTTTAAATGTACCTATGATTCAATTTTTTTTTCCTAAACTGTTTGAATAAGAGGTTGTTGACACAGACGACTTAATAAGATTTTATTTAATAATAGTAGAATATATATTCTTATAATTATTCCAATTTTCCAAGCTATATTATGCGCATTGTAGAAGCAAAAGAGTGACTTTTTGCGATCTTAAAAATTTATAGCATCATAAAAACCCACACCGCATTCGTCTGGCACACAAGCGGTACTACGGTTTCTAAGTACCTATATGACATTACAATGTAAATACATGAATATTACGGGCGTTACATTTTATATTAAGCCATAGATTGTTCAGTTAAGGGAGCTTCAGTGCCTTCATAAAAATAGGGGCATACTCGTATTCCAAAGAAAGTTTTTATTTGTGTTGTGTGTTGAGTGTATTGTCAAAAAGTACTATACGGATTTGCTACGGATACTACTACGGATGTGGCTCGATGTCACTTCTAGTGTGAAGCCGTCATTCGGAATACAGGAACATCGGCGTATCTCCTCGGGGACACCTGTGAAGCTGGAATAATAAAGAGTTTTACAACGTTTCAAAATGGGACTTTTTCTCGCAATTCAACCGCATCGTGCACTTAAGGGATTTGAATATCTTATAACGTCGGATTTATCTATTGTACGCAACTTTCTCAACGGTTTTGTTTCAAATTAAGTTTCTGGAACGAGCGCTTAGTGTCCATATTTGTTTTTTAAATTTGCTTAATCGTTAGATGTTAGATTTGTAATCTTTAATCACATTCAATATATCCATAAGACCACAATTCTGTAGAAGAGACGTGTGATTAGGTGTTAAGATTGGTGAAGAACATAATATTACAATCAATACTATCAATGGCTTAAATTATAGAACAAAAATCAAGTTTCCTTTTTTTTTCAGGAAATTTCCCACAGTGAACCTAAATTCAAATATTTAGTTTTTCAAAATCATTCTTTATTCTAATAAATCAATAAATGGTGTTAACAATTAGAAAAGTGAATTAATTGGATTAATATAACCTGAATATTTTCTGAAGCACGTAATCATCTAATTGAAGGCAACGAAGCAGGAACCTAAAGTTTCTCTGAGTTCAAAGAAAGAGTCCTTTTCAATGATAATTATTTATTTGCGTATTACATGAATAATAAATAGATCTATATTGAAATGAATTCAATTATTCTTGTCGAAAATGAAATGTTACAGAAATTTTAATTGATTGATTTTATTTTTCTATGTCATGTTCATCTGTTATTTGATTGTATTTATCTCTTAGCAAACCGTAAGAAGCCATGTAACCAAACCAAATATCAATGTGTAAGATTAATATTTTTAGTATGAGTTCTCGTAACTCAAATGAAAAAGTCTATATACTACTTCACGTTGTATCCCGCACACAGCAGGGTAGGCAGGGGGAACCTAGTATTAAGACACTTCGTTACCCACTTTCCGCCAAGTTTTTAGAGGCATTGCGTGTTGAGTGGCGGAACTCAACGCCGCGTTTTGCCTCGACACCAGAGCGAAGAAATGAAAATATAAATGTAAATAATTAATATTAAAAATATAAATATTTTTTTTCCTCGAGTGGGATCGAACCCACAACACAGTCGATTTAAAAAAATCGACTGGTGGTAGGTCAATTTGAAAAACTATAAATCAATGATATTTAATTTTATACTTTCACGTTATACCCCACTCACATAGCAGGGTAAACAGAGAGAATGTTCATTGCGTGTTGAGTGAGCAGAGAGTAAGTGAGCCTCGTTACCAGAGGGAGTTAAAATATTAAATATTTCATTTCTTCGAGTGATAATCGAACCCACAACCAGTCGCGTTTACAGTCACAATTGTGGAATTCTTAATTATTAACTTTACGTGAAAGATGTGTAAAAAGTAACAATGTAATTATCTTATCTTCGATCACAATTACAGTTGGTACATGTATGGAATAACGTTAACGTTGTAATTAAGGACAAATTCGATTATTCTAGTAAAACTATCTCGTCACAAAATGGTTACTTTACAAAATCTTATTTTAGTCAGCATCATTTGTTTATTTCACACACTTTTATTTCTCGAGTGGGGATTGAATTCACCAACATCGTTTAAGAAGTCATCTTCTGTTCTACTGCGCCACGATGAACTCTAATCTATACTTATAATAAATCTGTAGAAAAGTCGTTTCTGTACATTGAAAAT
>DWAO01007570.1:0-10093 GCA_018230605.1 Heliconius congener
ATATATATATATATATATATATATATATATATATATATATATATATATAACATACATAAAAGATACTGTATGTATGTATGTGTATTTATATATATGTTATATGTATACCAAAATATTTCTTTACATATTTAGTAAGGGAATAAATGGCAAATCATATTTTTGTCATGCTGACAGATATACAAAGGTTCGAGACTATATTTAGAATGTTTTCATTCAATTTAGACAAATACAGAGGCTGACGTGACAAATACAGTGGCACAAGCGTGTGACTGTCGCGATCATTGTGGGTTCGCGATCATTCAGGGAATAAATAATTTTTCATTTTCCCTTTTAAAATTTCAATGCCATTTATAAATATTTTATATATATATTTTTGTATATAATTTGTGATTTACGCACGGTTGTGAGAATTTAGTCTTGTTTTAATAATAAATACTTTGTGTGTGTATCCATACGATACTGTATATTATGTACATATGTATAATCGCCTGCGATTGAAGAGAAATTAAATTATTATTTTCCTATATTTATGCTGTGATTTTATTTTTAATTCCCCTTTTTATCTGTTGATGTAAATATCGATAATAACTATCTATTCGTATTCAAAATGTATGGAATCGATTCGATTTCGATTTAATATATATTCTATGAGGCCAGTCGTGGCGCAGGGGCACAAAGTGTGACTGTAAAATCGACTGGTTGTGGGTTGTGGTTGTGGTCCCCATTTGAAGAAATGAAATATTTATTTGCATTTTTTTGATTTTAACCCGACGATTTTAACGACACATAGGTCGTTAAGTCGGTTCGGATAAAATAAGACATATAGAGAAATAGTACATCTAATATTTTGAGCACAGTTAAAATATGGAACTTGTCTTAAAATTTAAAGATAGTAAATCTTATTTTCATTTAGTACACAAAGCACGACATTAGGCTCCGTTACTCAACATGTTTGTTTCATAGATCAAAGCTCAGGAAGTTGAAAAAAAATTATTTTTAATAGCATAATTTTAAAAACTCTAATTGTGATACTATGAATATTTTGTTGCTGTTATCAATAAAAACATTCGCATAACACACCTTATGTACACTTAAATATCGATCATATCCTATTTCATAGTCATATACATTTTTTGTTGACATTTTTATTCGGTTTTAGTTTATAATAATTTTTTTACTTAATTTTAATTTTAAACTACCAAATTAAAAAGCACTCGGTGTCACCAAAACAAGCACCTACATATTAGCAATACAATAAATTAGCATAAAAACAGGTGTTGCAATTAAAGTGACCCCAACAGATGTATACAGGGTCCTAGCGCTATGGGATACCGCCACCCTAGCGTTTCCCACGACTTCCGTCCCTCACTGTCCTCATATTAAAAATATATCGTTCCCTTTCCTTATATCCGTAGGAAGGAAGGCAAAAACGTTATTTTTTGTACGCTCGTGTGCGTTAAGTGTGTCTGTGTTGGCATTTCAAATAACTTTATAAGTTACTTCCGTATTTTTTGGGGAGTTTCTGGTAGTTCATCAATATTTATAGATCTTTAGAGTTTTGAAGCTGCAATTTTATTCTTATTTACGCGGTTTAGAGGTAAATGTAGCACTATAAGAATGTGGGCTCGATTCCTAAACAGAAAATGCTTATATAAATGTTATGTTTATAAATTAGCTTGTTATGCTTTGTTACTATGTAACAAAATCTAAGAAACTGAATATGACCCACTTGTATTCATTGTTATTAGTTGACTTTAACAACGAGCTGGTCTGATGATAGAGCCAGGATCTGAATAGTGGAACTCTTCAGAGATTACTGGTATATTTAGTATATTTCACATAATTCCATAATAATGCTGTAATTTTAAAATGATATTTTTTTTTGTATTTAGAGTAATAAGTATAGCGAGCATTCGCGAACCGGATAATGTGATATGAAAGAAATCTTTATAAGTATGAAAATAGTAGGGTAACCCTTATAAATTATCCCCCCATTAAGATTAGAACCCACAACAACACGTAAAGCCACATTCCAAATTTACAATTATATCACAATAGAACCAAGAATCGTTAATAGTTAATAATAAGACACTCCGTTTCATGTTTTTCGCGTAATATGTGAGACGTTATTATGTGTTGAGTGAGCTTATGAGAAAATTTATTGAGTTACGGAGCTTGTGACTGAAGTGAGAAATTGAATATAATGTATCGTTTATTACTCCGACTGGGGGCCGATATCACAATTGTCGCCTTTACAGTCTTACGCTGTACCGTATGCCCTATGGTACTCAAAACCAAGAATAGTTTATTCTATTTAACTGTTTTTAGCATGTCTCACATATTTTAGTGTCACAATATTCAGTATTCCATTTTCTGCGTAATTTTTGTATATCGCGTATAGGTGGATAGGACCAGAGTGTGGATCTGACAATAATATTATTATAAACATTCCGTCGATTGGGAATAAACCCACGACCGAGAGTGATGTATATGTGAGGGATCATACTATGCCCACTGTGCTATTTGTCTGAACGACTAATGGCGAATGGTAACTTTCACCCTTGCCTACATATTTGTTTAAATAGATTTTTATTTAAAAATCTCTTAAGCTTCACTCAGTATAAAATGTTCTTTTTGCTTTTAGTGACGCCAATTTCTTTACTCACTATCTCTTATCACTCAGACCAAATAGATATAGATATAAGAATTAGATATAGTAGATTAAAATAGTTTAATATAATGAAAAGATCACAAGAGTCCATCGTGGCGCAGCGTGGCACAGCATTTGACTGTAAGCCCAAAGGTTTTGGATTAGATTTCTAGTGAAAACAGTCAATTATTGGTATTTCTTTGCTCTGATAACAATACAAAGCGCGGTGTTAAGTGTCGGCGGCGCGGCGCGGAGTGTCTTAATATTCGGTTTCCTCTGTCCTTCCTGCTAAATGCGGGATACAGCGATAATACCTAAAACACTTCGTCCCCATGAAGAAATTTCCCTTCTCCACTTTACGCCAAGTTCTGGAGGCATTGTGTGCAGAATTTAATGTCCCATTTTGCCTCTACACCAGAACGAGGAAGTATTAAATATTTTATTTTTTCGAATGGAAATCGACCCACAACCCGCCGTGTTTACAGTCGGCCGCTTGCTCCCCTGCGCTACGACAAGCCAATTTTCATTTTTCTTTTTTTAAATCTGATCCGGCCAGTTAGACTAGGTGCCACTTTGTGTTTCGCTAAAGAAATAAAGTATGCCCATTTTTTTTTGCATTTCGTTTTTTTTATAAAACAGAATGTTTTTTTTCACATTACACTATTTTAAAATATTTCATATTAAATGGAGGAACTTAACACCTCAACATATCGGACTGAAAAACAAAAACTGTTGTAAATAATTACGAGGTTTTTATTGTGATGCTATATAGGTATACCACTTTCTTCCTGCAGCCTCGCCCGTGATCATATTGAAATAACTAAGGATTGTATGTGACACACGACACATTCTAAAAGCCCGAGGTAAGTTTGGTCCCTATCCTGTAATAGTTCGATTCGAACCAGTCGTTTCTGAGAAAAGCACGTTCAATCAAACAAACTCTTCAGCCTTATAATATTGGCATATATATAGATAAGTCTAAAATCTTGTATAATATTCAATTTCGACATGTTAATATTATAATAACAAGCGAGAGCTCCAGAATCACAAATAATTTATCATAAGGGATAAATTATTCAAAACATTAAATACTCAAACAATTAGCCCTCATACATACGAGTACGTATATGGTGATATGATCGCTTTGTATCGAGATCAATAAACTTTGCGTAATCAATCTTGTATAATAGATGTACCTAATAGCACAGTAGTAGTAATAATTTTGTGTACAATTGTAATAAGTGCGGGTTGAGATTAACGTAACGTAACTCTTTCTTTTTATTCAGTAAATAAAAAATCTGCTTGCCTCAAGAATACGGCGGAAATTAGGAAACGGAAGTGTCTTAATGGAAACGAAGTTTCGATGCGTGAGGGACGGTATCTTAACTCTGTTCCTTCTGCTTGCCCTATGTAGTGTGTATACCTAAAGATAAAAAAAAAATATTTTGTAGAAAACATACAAAAATTTTAACTTAGCGGGATTTTAACCCGCGCCTCAAGGCCAAGTGCGCCATACGTTCTCATCGGGCTACGTCGAAATTTTTATACGTTTCTCGGTTTACAATCATCCGTTATCAAAAATAGTAATCCTATATTGTTATAAAAATCAAATTAGAACTTCACATATTATTAGTATAAAACATTATTTAAGAAAATTTCAATAGTGGTAACCTTACAATTTAATTTTCATCAAGTATTTTAATTATATCTTTTCTTATAATACTAATATAATATAATATAAATAAATAATATTATATTAAACATATGATACTTTGTGAGCATTAAAATAATATATATATTCTGTACAATGCCACATTCAATTTTATACTCTGTTCAATTTTTTAAAATAAAATATTCCATATATATAACTTAAACTTAACTTAAGTTTAAGTTATATATATGGAATATATATATATATATATATATATATATATATATATATATATATATATATATATACGTGTTAAGCACTCCGTTCCCCAAGAACAGTAAAATAGTTTTCGAGACCACAAACAAGAGCTTACGTGACACTCCACATGCGAACAAATTATATAGTAGATATTATATTGAACAAATATTGGCCATTCCGTACTCTATCTTAGTAATTTAAATTGTTTGTTTAAAAACAATGAACTTATATAAGTAAATTTTGAAAGGCAAAATCCTTGCTATTTTAGAATATTTTAAGCATGTTTATTAGTAAACTATATTACAATGATTATTTAGAAAACGTATAAAAAAATGATTTTTTTTAAAAACGCCTGAATACTGTTTTAAAACAGTACTACATCATATTCCCTTGTAGCACAATGGTACATATGGTTTTTTTATTATTATTTCTTACATTTACTACTCATGGTCTGAATATTTTGTAAAATACATTTATATTTCTAGAAACATTACTTAAAACTAGACTCATACGACTATGCAGATACATTTTCTATATTTATATATAACTTTTAAAAAATCCAACAGTTATTTAAGTTGCCAATTTAAATGTATTGATATAATCTAAAACACTACACGAATAAATGTACTGTATGTGACATGACTATAAGCTTTGTGAATTAGTTGTGGTTCGATCCCCACTCGAGGGAATGATTATATCAAAATATTTTTTTCCCTCTTCTAGTAGATGTTAAGTTGTGCCAACGCGCAATGTCGCAACAGTGGAAGTGTCTCAACACTACTTTCCCTCAACTCTACCTACCCTAATATAAGCAGGAAAATGCTTTTTTTTTAGAATTTTTTTAATATCTCTTAACTGACGAAACTAAATGAGTAACCAAAAACACACCGGATTTATTTTTATGAAACATAAAACAACAATTCATACAATACTTTTAAAAACTATTAAATAAAATAATAAATATTTTTGCGACACTAATTAGGTATTTAGAAACCTGCGTAACTGGTTTACGGATTTCGGTAACCCGTACAAAAGATATTGCCGATTGTTGAATGTACATATGTAGGTATTGGAATATTGTATAGAAAACTACTTTTGTATTTCCCTACATAATACTAATACATAATGGTTGTATTTGAACACGCGATCTGCGAAGGAAGATTTAAAAATGAATCAATAGAAATTGTGAAATCTACTCAATTACACATATTTATTTATTATTTTTTCATACACACTCAAAAAGTATGTAAAAAAACTGCTTTTGGCTTTCTCAGAAAAGTGAGAAAGGCAGACGGAGCCTAGTCCTACGACACTCCATTCAGTACATTCCACCTTATCATCGAGACTTTGTTTTTCTCGTGGTGAATTTCAACACCGCGCTTTGTCTACCATAAAAATGGGACCGTAGCTTAAAATGGGAAAATAAAAATAATTTAAATACTCTCATTCTCCAAAAATGGAAATTGAACCTGACATGTTTGATGTCAACGCCGCTTTTTATCTTGTATCACCAGAGCAAGCAAATAAAAAAATTCAATGCTCCGAGTTAGAATAGAACCCACGATCATAGCGTTGACAGTCAGACGTTGTCCCATAAAAAATAAACTATTATCACCATTTACGCTAAGCTCGGAGCTACTTGTCCAACAAAGCTTCAATAGTCCGCACGTGCTCTATTTTGACTCTACTTACAACAACTACAAATGATAAGGGCTGCAAAAATTACAAAAAAACCTGTTTTTTTTTTCATAAACTTATTATATTCTATTTAGTTGACAAAAATATTATAATTGCATCCTGAGTATTTGTTTAAAAACTTGTTCTGTGGCTTTTTTAGTGAGGAATGTGAAGTTTTTAGTAGTTTTTTAATACCTTTACGTTATATCCCGCATATAGCAGGGAAGGGAGAGGGAACTTGGTGCTAACACACTCTGATCGGCTGAGCTGCACGTCACGTTTTGTATTGTTATGAAAAGGAGGAAATGAAAATAATGTATTCCCCCAAGTGGAAATCGAACCCGTCGTATTTTCTGTAGGACACTGAGCCGCTGCGCCATGATGGCCTCAAGTAGTCAGTAGATTACGTTAAATTCATTTTATTTCCACATTTCAGTGCGCCAATGTGCACGGATGTAGTTAAATTACATTACCTAAGTCTAAGTCTAGGTTTTTTATTCAATATTGCAAATAACTTGCTTAAATCGAATTTCTATACCAGTTCCACATTTAAAATAAAGATAAAGCGAATACATCTAGAGACGATGGTCGTGTATCTAATATTTTTTTTTATCTACACACTCTATGTGTGGGAAAGCAGTGTTGGTAGAAGGAACCTGGGAACCTAGAGTCAGAAGACACTCTTTTATCACTAAGCTACTTACTTATCTTACCACTCACTTACCACCCATGTTTGATAATTAACAAGACGAATATAATGAGAAAAAACTCGATATGTTTACTAGAAGACAGTCCAAGGTTCCCTCAGCCATCTTCCATTTCCATTATCAGCTCGATGTTACCATTACCTTGTATTGTCGTCTAATCTACATTTAATTGTCAAGTTCCATGTTGACAACATTTAGATGTGCCTGTAATTCTGATTGTTATATTGCATTACATAGTTACTTTGTTATATAAAAGCGTTTTAATAAGAGTATTTTTGAAAATTCACGTTACTTTACTTATTCATTATTACGTATAAATAAAGTTTTTATTTAATATGTTCATTTGACAATTCAAAAGTGTATTTGAATAAAAATTGTTTTACATTGAAATTTATATAGTGGGTTCGATCCCCACTTGAGGAAATGATATATTTAATACTTTCATTTCCTTGCTCCAGTAAAGAAGAAAAGCGCGTCGTTGAGTACCGCCACTCAACATGCAATGCCAGTTGCTGAATTACAATTTGTTATGAATTAGTATATTTTTTATATGTATCTTATTCCGCTCTGGAAGACAAAACGCGGAGATTATTTTCACCAATAACACGCAATGTCTCAAAAATTGGGAGAAAATTATAAAAAAAGGTCATTGCACTAAGCTGGATATTGTGTTTTTTTAATTCAATGTATGTAATCTATCATGCGTTAAAAGGTTTATAATCAAAACAAAAATATATGTATTTGAGAAATTATATTATAAATTTATTTACAATATAATATGATAAATTACTGAAGTATTAATATTAATTATTAACTTATTCTAAATAGAATTTATTTGAGATCAACATGTATACCTACAAAGTATGTTTATACAAACTTAAAGAATATCACAATAACTTTGGTATACTCTATCATATTCATTTATTTACAGTTATAGTAATTTAATGTGATATTTGATGTAAAATACAAGACTTATCAGCACAGACGAAGATTGTGGATTTTTTATATCTGAGAGATGGTATACATAAAAGCAGTCTCGTCTTAGGGAACCTTAGGCCTCCTGACTAAACCTGAATTGGGAAATTTACCTATTTAATATAATACCACTCAACATAGGGAAAAACCTAGTGTTACCACTACGATGTGGTCACTAAAACATACTTTAAAATAAACATAATAAGCAACTAAGAAATTTTTGTCGGAACTTCAGAATTTATGTACAATTTCGATTGACATGAACATATGATCACGATATACATTCTCCCTGTTAATGGCAGGTTAGTGATTAATCACTGTACTCTAGCCAATAATTTTTTACCTTAAGTAGGAATCGAACCCACAATAATCGTATAATATAATTTTCACAACTTAACGAAATCCTAGCTTAAACTGAATGTATGTATAACATTAATTAATATAACACAATTATAAAATGTTATATCATGCTTTTCCTTCTAACTTCTAATATATAATTAAAATCTATTTATAGAATATACCCTTTTCATACATTATTAAAAGAGTTCGTTTTCATAACATTTGACCTTTAAAAAATAAGCTAACGTTGGAAAAAATTATACAAACAATTTAGAGATATATTAAGAAAAGAAAATATTATTTAAAATAGTGTGATTGTGTAGATAAACATAGGATTTGATTTGCGGCTTTGTCCGCTTAATAACAAGTAAATAAAGATTTGTATGACATATGACACATTAAGTGCCCAAGGTTACTTTGACTGGAGGTACATAGAAGCAATTAACGTGATACGATAATGTAGGGTAATTTGAAAGTGGTTCCTGAGATTAGCCCGTCCATCGAAACAAACTCTTCAGCTTCATAATATTAGTGTAGACTGATGGCATCTTGGTATTATTAGGACTTGCCTGAATGATCACGATGGTTGTGGATTCATTTTCTCCTCGTACAACGATCGTGATTTAAGTATAATACTTTCCTTTCCTTGGTCAAATTTAACATTGTATTGAGTTACAAAACACGTCACTCAATTTTTTGAATAGAACTTAAAATAATAAATATAAAAAATTAAATTAGATACATCATTTCAAGCTTCTATTGAATATAATTAAACCTAAGCTTACAATCAAATTTCAAAATCTGACAAATTCATAATTAATATAAAAAAGTAATTATTCATATTCACAATCATCACGATCAAAATGAAATCCTTTACCTAAAAAAAAATTTAAAAGTAATCCTAAGTATACTTTAAAAACGAACCTACAAAGTACTGACTAACTCTAAACTTTCGTTAATCATATTCTGAGCTTTCTCGTCTTCAGCGTCAGGGTCGAAGTCCAACAAGGTGTATTCAGTGTGGATACTGCTACTATCCTCACTGTCGTTAACGTTAAAATACGTTACTGTCGCGTAACAGACCGGTCTGGATCTTGATGGGCTAGATCTCGTAGAGTCGTAGGCTGAATCAGATCTTCCTGAGCATATAGAATTATTATAACTTTGTAAACTTTCATTGGTAGAGTCGTAGCTGTTAAAGGTGTTATAATAGGTGTTGTCGTAGCATTCACTAGCTATGTGTACGGTGGGCACAGTGTCTCGGCAAGGGCAGAAATTTTGGACGTCTATTTCGGATGTGGCGTCCGTAGTGCCGCTGTAAGATGGCGACCGTACTAAAGTTGGTGACACTTTGTTTCTTGTGCTCTTCCGGTTTTTGTTTCGCTTGAATAGCTTGAAGGCCTGTAAAAACAATCATTTTAGTATTTTCGGTAGGTATATATTATATTATATGATGGGTACAGAAAATGTGAAAAGAAAATAGGGTTAAAATAATCTGTTCCTATTTTAGACGTGTCTGTACGTACATACTGTGGCTGCGAAATAAGCGCCGCGTCAAATATGTCAATATTTTGTTACTGAGTGGGTGAAAGACAACATACATATGAGACTGCTGGTCCCGTAAGTGAAATTTGCCTTACAGGTGGATAAGGGAGTATAGGGAGGAGCGCTAAAAAAGGATTTTTTCAATTTGCCAAGGAAACTGCCTTTTTAAGCAAAAATTGAAAGATCAAGCAGGTCAGTCGTGGCGCAGGGGCACAGAGTGTGACTGTAAATCGACTGGTGTGGGTTCGATCCCCAGTCGAGGAGATGAAATATTTACTTAAATTTATATTT
>DWAO01007571.1:0-10093 GCA_018230605.1 Heliconius congener
AGTATTTATCTTTCCTAAGTGTGGATTAACACTTTAAAAATGTTTAAAAATAATTTATTTTTTCCTTTTTAGTTTATTGTTTGAATTCGGTTTTTTTTTGTTACAAAAAATAATTTATTTTACGATTTTAAGTTATGGCCTTACCCTAAAAAGATGTTTCCCAAACGAGTAGGTAGTGGTTGTCCCATGTAAAACTTCAATCTTAATTAGGTATTATTTTTGTGCAACCTAACATTTTGGCATATTGACAAGTAGGTAAACAAACAAAAATATTCGGGCGAGTTGGTTACCTCTTCCTTTTTTGAAGTCGGTTGAAAATGAGTACATCCTCTTTTCTTAAGTTGGTAGAAAAGAAATACAACGATGAGGAATTTCATTTCTGACTCCTTTTAGCATGTTTTTTCTTGTAACAATAACTAAAAAATATAACTAAAAAATAACTAAAAAATATAATTATATACTTTATCAAAAAAAAAACAAATTATTCAATTTCAACCAGATCTCATTACCAGAACCTAACCAAACTTTCACCAAACTATCCTTGTGAAAGTGATAGTGATAGTCTATTTATCGAAGACGGCTTTAGGCTACTAAATTAAATCAAAATGAAATCAGCATATATCATAGTGGGCAGTGGCAACCTACTGTTAAGGCACTCCGTTCCCCATTTTCCGTCAAATTCTGGAGGCATTGCGTGTTGAGTGGCTGAACTCAACGTCGTGCTTCGGTATAAGCTATAATACACGCTAATCGTTTCGTTTTCGTATCCCATCATCTCAACAACCTGCGAGAGTTACCTCGGGCACTAAGAATGTGTCAAGTCATCATGTGTGATACAACACATTTCAAATCTTTTTTTTCATTAAACCGTGGCGAAGCTGTAGGTAAAAGTTGGTGTTAATATATAGATTATCAACTAAAGTAAAAATTGAATCAGCTTCACGCTGTATCCCGCACTCAGCAGGGTAGGCAGAGGGAACCTAGCTTAAAGACACTCCGTTCCTCACTTTCCGTCGAGTTTTGGAAGCATTGCGTGTTGAGTGGCGGAACTCAACGCTGCGCTTTGCCACGACACCAGAGCGAAGAAATGACAATATAAATGCAAATAAATATTTAATTTCCTCGAATGGGGATCAAACCCACAACCAGTTTACCATTTTAGTCACACTTTGTGCCCCTGCGCCACGAATGGCTTCTATCAACTAAAGTAGTTTCCTTTTATATTTTCCTTTCAAACCTTACTTTATAACCCATGAGTACTTGTATTTTTTTACCTACATTATATTATGTTGCGTCACAATGGCGCTATAATAGTTAAGTATTGCTCAATTATATTGTAATAAATTACCATCAGACGCCATACAGCAGTGTTTACTTGTTGAGGAGATTTGAAGGGCACGCGACGGTTGTGGATTCAATTCTAGCAAATTATCTTTGGATAGCGGAAATTTGTAAACAAAAAGCACAGGCACGGGTTCAAATTTTTGACGTTTTCTAAAAAAGTTAATATTCATACCCATTTCTTTTTGGTTGGATATATTGTAGTAACTATTGGGCCCCACCATCTAAGAGCCAAACACTTTGTTATATGTTTTTACAAATATTCTCTAAAAACGAATATTGAACATTTTTTGCATATTAAATAACGAAATCCTACAGTTAGACCGAGGTAAAAATTATCTTATATATAATATATAGAACTCTGCCGTTACTAAGTGACTGACAGAAAACGCACGATGGACAGGCACTCAGACAGACAGCAAAGTGATCTTAGAAGCTTTTCCCTGTTTTAGGGTTCCGTGTCTCAAAATACAAAATATTTTAAGATGCGGAACCCTAAAAATTACTCTTCCTCCTCTATATTATATTGAATTGAAATTTGTACCTTAAATCATCGTAATTGATAAAATATTCACTTATCAGTCACCTGTAATATAGAATGTATAAATGTCGTTTATAGTATTATTAAAATAATTGATATTAAAAAAAATTATAATAAAGATTAATCATATTTAATGAGTGACATAATTATCTACAATATAAATATATATTTTTTATTATCAAACAGAAAAATTTTACGTTTTTAAATATAAATTAACATAAAAATGAGAGAGTGACTGACAGAAAACGCACGATGGATAGGCACGCAGACAGACAGCAAAGTGATCTTAGAAGCTTTTCCCTGTTTTAGGGTTCCGTGTCTCAAAATACAAAATATTTTAAGATGCGGAACCCTAAAAATTACTCTTCCTCCTCTATATTATATTGAATTGAAATTTGTACCTTAAATCATCGTAATTGATAAAATATTCACTTATCAGTCACCTGTAATATAGAATGTATAAATGTCGTTTATAGTATTATTAAAATAATTGATATTAAAAAAAATTATAATAAAGATTAATCATATTTAATGAGTGACATAATTATCTACAATATAAATATATACTTTTTATTATCAAACAGGAAAATTTTACGTTTTTAAATATAAATTAACATAAAAATGAGACCGTCGTGGCGCAGGGGTACAAGGGACTGTAATGCGACGGTTGTGGGTTTGGTTCCCACTTGAGGAAATTAATAATTATTTACTAATAATAAAGACAACCTCTGGCACCAAGGCAATACGACCGGCGTTTAGTTCCGCCACTCAGCCCTCAATGCCTCAAAAATGTTGCCATGCTGTCTGCAGGATACATCGTGAAGCTGATTATTTGTTTAAAATTTTAAAAAATCATAAATATGAAATTACTTTCCCGAGCTAAAAACTAACTAAACTAATCTCCCGAACTTAAATTACTCTACTCGCTTGAAAAATCGGCGGTGCTTGGGGAACGGACTGTCTTAAGACAAGGTTCTCTTTGCCTACGAATTTGTATGCGGAAAGCTAAAAAAATATCTTTCGCATTTTGTATACATATTGTACCTATTTTTAATATGCGAATCACGTTCTGTCTTAATAACATCACGATGTCATCCACATTTAAATATTTCTATTATATATATGTATGTATATTAAATTATACCTGCTAAACTATAATAACACGGGTTTTTCTTATAAGGAAATCTCAGGGAAAGAAAGGTTATAGATGTGTGTAGTTTCATTGTTATCTTTAAGTTATACTGATCCAACCCTTCAGTCTTAAAGCTGAGATTGTGTTCAAAGCCTCCTTGGGGCAATCATTAATTTTCGGAAATAATGTATTAGTTAAGTACTTAATGGCATTAAAAATGGCAAAATTAAGGGTGTAGGTTCGAATTTTACATAATTATTCAAATATGAATAGAATGTTATTGCGTAAACTTATAATGTTATATAAAATAGGTATATCAGATCTGTCTGGCCACTGGTTTTTTAAGTATAATGTCACAGATAAGAGTGAGGACGGAGTGACGGGTCGCTAGATTCTTTTCATAAACCGTTCGATCAATAATATCTACATATATTTAATTTTAAGATTATATTCCATTCTATAGAATAACCTTTTAACCATCTTGGCATTAACGCATTTGTATAATATAGGCGAATGTCAATCGACAATCAGCCTTTCACTTATCACGTTATTATTATAACAATGAAAGAACAAAAAAATGATTTCTCCTTTTAGTAGACATTGAATGAAAAAAAGCCGTTTCACGCTTTTTTGCGCATTGCAATGTAGGCCAAGGGAACGTAGTGTTAAGACACTCCGTTCCTTACGCACCGCTGAATTTTCGTGTTATTTCATTTTGAGTGGTGGAACTCACTGTCGCGCTTTGTCTAACGGAAAGGAGGCAATAGAAATTATTTAATACAATCCCCGAGTGGAGATCGAACCCACAACCATAGCAGCAATCAAAATAGGGTACCTACTTTCAGTGTACCTACATTTATGTAATTTGGCAGAAAGCAAGAAACAAAGAAATTCGTAAAATGCAAAAAAGTTGACAAACTTAAGTTTGTCAACTTTTATAAGTCACATTCCTATTGACCATGAAATTGATACGGACCCATTGATAGGTGAGACCGACTCGCACTTGGCCGGTTTTTACTTATGGTTCAGGGTTTTTGTTTCAGAGTTTTCTTTTCATTAAAAACCTGTAAAGATATGTGAATATAAACAATACGCTAGTTTTAAGAATTCGGAGAACCTAAATACGTTCCATGCATGACATCACCGATTATCATAGCCACTTTTAGGTCAATTTATTATTGTATGGTTGTTACACTTTTTATTTAGGTCTTGTAGAATTTGTTATTATAAAGATAGATAGATAGATATTACAAATGTGTACCTATATATAATATTTATAACTTTCAGACAAGGTCAGAATTTGTGATTAGTATTTCGCAAATTATTAAGTATAATTACTGTTGTTAGTAATATTTCTGGTTTCAGCTATATTTTACATATATTTACTTATAGCTTGAAGACAAATTAGTAAGTAATATACTTAAATATAATAGCAATATCGATCTAAGTGGAATATTCTTGAAAAGTAAACATGTATACTTCGTACCTACGTTTTTTGGACAATGCAGAAACGAAAATACCGGACTTTGAAACGTAGAAAATCTCGGCATTTAAGGAGTCTAGGGGAGCACTATAAGGATTTTTCGGTATTCATATGGGAATCGAAAAAAATATTTAAAGTCCAAGCAAACAAACTCGCGGGTGACGACTAGTCTTTCAACATTATTATAAAGTTTTGGATAACCATTTTTTTGAACTACTTTCGCGCTGTAGAGATACCGTAGAGATACTCAATCTGCAATTACCAACAAATTGAGTGTCATTTCGCCAAAATAAAAGTCGTGACATTGCGTGCTGAGTGTTGGAACTCAATGTGCCGCTATCCTTCGCAACAAGAGCGGGGGGAATGGGAACCGACAACTGTAGCGTTTACAGACACACCCTTGTACCACCGAGTCACGACGGCCTAATGCTTACGTACACGACGATATTCTAGATTTCACTAGAAGGTATCTATGGTGTACCTATAAATATGTATTATCGTAAATAACGAAATGTAAAATAAATAAGTTATCGTCCTCGATAGAATTTGTTTTTTATCACTACTGCCGAATCGAATATTTGTTGTATCTGTTTTGATAATCAAGTTGGTACTTGATAATTAATACAAAAGAGCGAGCATGTATGGACAAGCGAAGCGAGCGTAGTCGACGCCCCGGACTACAATATACATATTTCTGATTTTAGCTCATAGTTAGCTCATTTGTTATGCACATACATAAGGCCGCATAATAATTGTTTATATTTGCGCGCGTGTGCTATATGCTAGGGGAATATTTACTAAACGAGATAGTTGTTGGTCTAAATAGTTATTTCCACTTTCCATCCAATTTTCCAGACATTGCATGTTCGAAGGCGAAGCTCAACGCCTTGTTTTGTCTTTGATATAGATACATAACTTAGAAATTGATATATAACTTATTCCATTAAGTGAGAAAAAAACCTACAAAATTAAATTTAAAAAGCATATAATATTCCTTGTAAATCGATATACTGATGGATCTACGGGAGAATTGCAGACGTTCGGCCATCATTTACAGGATGTTTTCAAACATCGCCTTCCTTGCTATATTCGTCCTCATTAATATACAGCCCACATAAGTGTTTGAGTATGTAAATTATATACTGACGTAAATCCCCACGAGCGTTTGGTGTTTAAAACTGTAATATATATTGTTATATATCTTTATATATATATATATGTCCATTCGGAGAATATGAATGAGTGATAAATCACTCAGCTTTAATTCTTTTGTCCAATCCATAAATTTTGTAATTTACAAGCTTAGATATATGTTATACTCGTATATTTAAATTAATATATTTAATTTAATTGAAATTTAATTATATCGCGCATATAGCAGTTTAACCAGAGGGAATTTAGTGTCGAGATTCTCCTTATTGAGACTACATTTGTATACAATAGAAATTGTTAATTTGTAGGTACTTGTATGTTGTTTAAACTATATACTAGAAGGTACTTACTTATACGTTGTTTAAATTATAAATTCTAACGCGAAATAGCCAGAGACAACAAAGGGCTTTTAGGTGACCTTCCTTCAGTATCATCGATACAATGTTCTCAGATAATACAAAACATATAGATACATCAAGCACAATGATATAAAACAGTTATTATGATAATGGTTTTAAACGATATGTACTTTCACTGATGTGCAGTGAAAGTAAATTAAAAATAAATAAATAATCAATACGGTAGTGCTGATGCCCAACTGGACAGTATTCTTGATTTCTTGGTTCTCCAGCAACTGCAACGTGACAGGAGGCTAGTAGCGGCAGGTTGTGGATTCGGTTCTTACTCGGAGAAATAAGGCCTTAAGTTCCGTCACTCAACACGCAAAGCCTCCAAAATTCAGCGGAGAGTGGGGAACGGATGTGTCGTAATGAGAACAGACTGTCTTAATACTAGGATCACAGGTTTCCTCTGTCTACCTCTATGTGCGGGATACTGTATATACATTATTACCGTGAGAAGATCCTGTTACGGTTACACCGTTTGAGTAAGAATTCAAGCGGGTAATGTGGGACTTATGGATTGGCAGTGTAGTGGCATACATCTCCGCTTGTCCATGAACACTGGTCCGGTACTAGTAATAGCGGATGTAGAGATATTTTATGGGGAGGAGGGAGGAAATGTTGGTAGTCTGTACTTTTGCTTTGAATAGATCTGTTCGTAAAAACTTCTTTATTAAATTTCAAAACTTCAGGGCTTTTTATTTAATAACAAAACGTATTTTGTTATTAACGACACAAGTAAAAAGATATAGATAAAATAATTAACAAAATAAAATAAAAAATTTCTATATATGTATTTTTAATCTTCTATAAAATTTTAGGAATTTCACATCAAATAATAACTACCTAACCGACTCAGAAAGGTTAATATTCCTTTAATTGACAATAAATCGTCACAGATTTATTTTATATAAACTTATTAGACACGCATTCAATGTTCTTAGAAAGTGTTCTTATGTTACTAACGTAATTTATAGGCGCGACTACTTTTAGAAAGTACTTACACGGATCTCGATACAAAAGCAAAAATCCTTTTCTCTACATATATCTAAATACTCCGTCACTGAGCGACAGACAGACAGCCAAACAAAACTACTGTACTTGTGTACAAAATTAAATGTGAAACGTGTGGCGAGAGGAGGATTTCTCAAAGATCCTGCGGGATCGAGTAGAACGATTTTTTATTATTTTATTTTAAGGTGCGAACGGCGAATAATTAATATTAATATGTATGCAACTAATAGTATTTAATTTTCACTTTAATAAAAAAGAAACCAGCTGACGTCGCGCAAGGACACAAACGTGGGACTGTAAACGCGGCAGGATGTAGGTTCAATTCCCACTCGAGGAATTGAAATATTTAATATTTTCATTTCTTCGCTCTGCTGTTGAGGTGCGCGCCCGCCACTCAACACGCAAAGCCTTGAGAATTCGGCGGAAAGTGGGGAGCGGAGTGTCTTAACATTAGGCTCCCTCTGTCTAACCTACTATATGCGGGATACAAAAGACGTAAATTTGAAAAATTAATAATAAAAAAAAGGTTGCAAACGACTTCATTAGTGATGGCACCAATTAGATTGAATTGAATTGCATACGAAAAAACATGAGTGCGCAGATGAGCATTACATAAGGTTAAAAAGTTTCTTTCCTTTTTTTTTTTATAAAAAACCTATAAATGCTTGTTGTGTTTGACACATTCTAACTGCGAGAGGTAACAAAACGATAACCGTGATGTAATATAGCCTTCCTCGATAGATGGACTGTGCATTACAAAAATAATTTATCAATTTGAACTAAGAGGCCGGTCGTAGCGCAGAGGCACAAAGCGTGACTGTAAAATCGACTGGTTGTGGGTTCGATCCCCATTCGAGGAAGTGAAATATTTATTAATATTTATATTTTAACTTCTCCGCTCTGGTGTCGAGGCAAAGCGCGGCGTTAAGTTACGCCACTCAGCACGCAATTATAAAATAATAAATTCTCTCTAGTGGGAACCGAATCCATAACAACCGCATTTACTGTATATTGAGAGATTTTAAGCGTAAATATCCTATTTATATTGTAGGGCAAGATTTAGACATTACTTACCTGTGTCTGTTTCTTAGAATCATTTTGAGTCTTAGCCAAATATTATATGTAAAGTGACGTAATCCATGCAAGATTATATATATCTTTCTCTTTTGTATATAAAACGTTTTTTCCTAAAAAATCACGAAAGAAATACAGAAATCTAATGTTAAGACACTTTGAGTCCAATTTTCGGCATATTGCATGTTGAGTGGCGGAATTCAACGCCGCACTTTATCTGTTAGTGTAGGAAATTGAAAATAATTTCAATGCAATCGTTCTCTAGAGTGGGCATCGAAAGGAGGATACAAATATGTCCATTTCGGACTTGACTACAAGAATAGTATCTATTCGTTTAGGTACTTCTCAACTGTGCAAGCATTGCGTCATGGCTTTATACGATTGATCTTTTAATTGGTGTCTATATATAGCGCACGTAATAGTTCAATTCTAAATAAATAAAACAATAAATGTATTAATAGGAATATTAATAAGTTACACTGTCGTATCGCAGTGGCATGGCATCTGAGTGTAAACTCGACAGGTTCGGTTCGGGTTCGACAGTACGGACACTCCCAATGAGCAAACATCCTTATTTTAGCTGCACTCTGAATGCTCAACAAAGCAAAATAAGCAGGCAGATGAATTAGGACACTCCGATCTCAATCGATCGATCTCGATCGAAAGATCGAGATCGATCGGCGGAAACGCCTAATTTACAAGGCATAGCATTTTGAGTGGCGGAACTCAGCGCCGCGCTTTGTCTAATAACTAGGGCGAAGAAATCAATCTAGTATTTTTCATCTTATTTCTACGAGTGGGAGTCGAACTCAAAACCGCGTCGGCCCAAGACTCATGTTATAATATAATAATAAGACTAATTGTAAACATTTATGAAGCCGTTATCTGTTTACACTTTGCTTATAATTTACTACAGGATGTGGTTTAATAGATAAATAGTACATAATCATTATTATGCTACTTATATTAACTATTATTTTAGCACTTCATAAATTTTGATGTTAGTGGCTGAACGGATTTTGATGACATTATAATATTTATAAAAGTATTATTGTTAGCGTAAGAAGAAGAAAATTTCAATTTATTTTAAAAATAGGCCAGCCATGGCGCAGGAGTACTTGAGAATGGTTTACTAGGTTAAAGATTCCACTGTTCAGGTTCTAGCTCCATCATCAGAACAGCTCGATTTTTTAGATTCCGCCGAATTGTCGAAAATTTTTACTTTGCGTTTTGCGTTATTACCAGAGCGAAGTAATACAAATATAAAATGTTTTATTTCCTCAACCTGTCGCGTTTCAGTGGCTTAAGTTGAAGTGGCACACTTGTGCCCCTGCTCACGACTGGTTCACCAGCTCGATGATACCATATTATTTTATTGTCACATAAGTTACGTATGTTGCTGCAAAATGAGCTGTCACAACATGTAAGTAAAAAGTGTATAATGTAATAAAAAAAGCGCTATCACAAAATGTACCTGAAATGGGCTACTGTAAGATATAACCGACGATTGCGCAAACGCTTTTCCCAGAACATGTTCAAATATTTTTCTGGCAAATATTTTTGGCAATAAAACGGTGAAGTACCTACGGACAGTGTGTTTTAAAGATAGTATCTATTATATGCGCTTGCGCATACATACCTATCTTAAAAACAGCGTGGCTAACCAACTGTGATCCACATGTACTTAATGTTAAATTTTTTAATATTATTTGCGAGAATTTGTGGTGACACACTGCGTTCTCCTATTTGCTATTTGTTTTGTCAAACCGATCTAATGGGATGGTTGTTTTTATTTCAACAATAATTCTTATGTTCGCTTTCCTAGCCAATAAAATTTTAGAAAAAGTTAAAATATTCATGGGACATGTATTTTTTTACTACGGGTAGGGGTTACTACGGTTTTTTTACTACTAGGATGGAAGTATCAGCACCACTTTAAATGAAACCATAGTTTT
>DWAO01007572.1:0-10092 GCA_018230605.1 Heliconius congener
GGTCCGGTCGAGTCTGCCCATGCGTGTTGCCATTGCTGGCGACGTGACTCTACCAAACGTACTTTAGTCCTTTATTTATTTTACCTTTATTTTATTGTTATGATAACAAATAAAATGCAATTAAAATAACTTATTCCCCTCAGTAAGCATCGAATCTAAAACTGTCGCGTTTAAAGTCAATTGTAGTATCACTGTGTTACAATAGCATCTAAATATATGAAATAAATATTAGTAAAAATAAACCATAATGATATCCTCACCCAACCCAATCATCAAAGAATAACGCTAAATGAATATCTTACTACCCTTATGGGAAGGGGACACCCCCTAGTACGTGTTTGTAATACTGCAAACGCAAGGCTCAGCAAGTATGTATAAACCGACAAGTGTAAAACGTCGCTATTTTAATTGTTTTGTACAATAAAAACTAATTTGTTGTGAGATTTAAAGTTTTTCTGGTTGAATAGATAAAATTGAAATAATTGAGTATTTTTTTTCAGTGTCACGATGTACCCCGAATTAAGCAGCGTCGGCAAAGTGAATTTAGTGCTAGGAAACACTCCGCTCCTAACATTCCGCCGAATTCTGGTAACATTGCGCGTTGAGTGGCGGAACTTAACGCCGTAACACTAGAGCGAAGTAAGGAAAATATTAAGTATTTCATTTCCTCGAGTGGGAATCGAACTCATAACCGCGTTTACAGACAAATGGTTGTCCTTCCTTAATAGATAAATAAAATAAAGTACATAATAAAGCAAAATAAATATTTTACCATCCTCTTTCCTAGGGGACGTGCCTACGTGTTTGACATACAAATATGTAGCAAGCATGTAGTGAAATCGTAAAGTGCAGCAAAACGATTGTAAATAGAAACACACAAGTGCGAAACGTCGCTCCCTAAATTGTCACGATTTAAGCAAATGGCTACTGATTTAGTGGTACATTTTTAAATAAACACAAATGATATGGTGATTATGTATTATAATTGATGACACATTTATCGAATTTCGTTCGATGTTTCGGTTCGAATCCTACTTGGTGGCAAAGTATAAAATATGTAATTAAAAAAATTAGGCCGTTGTGGCGCAGGGGCGATGTAGGTGGTGGTTGTGGATGGTTTGATCCTCATTCGGGGGAATGAAATAGTTAATATTTTGATTTCCTTGCCCAGTACCAGAATCGGCAGAACTCGGCAGAAACTGGAAAACGAAAGTGTCTTTAAAGGGATGCAGTGCCTTAACACTAGATTCCCAGGTTTCCTATGCCCTCACTGCTAGGATACAGGTTTAAGTAAAAAAAAATTGCAGGACCTTTAACGTAGAGAAAACGGAGAGTACTTAATCATTACTTATACGTTATAAAAGATCAGCAAAAGTTTACTAAAATAAAAACCAGAGTAAGCTTTATCCCGTATATCTGAAAAGATTTAGAATGTCAAGATACCTGCCTGAATTCGAGACATTTTGTGTTTTGAGAATTTAACGTAATAGTACGTATTACAGTATATAAATTACTATTTACATGTTTTTATAGCGTCACGCTGTATCCCGCACTTAGCAGGGTAGGCAGAGGGAACCTAGTATTAAAATACTCCGTACCCCCTTTTTCGTGTTCTAGTGGTATTGCGTGTTAAGTGGTGGAACTCAACGCCACGCTTTGCCTCGACACAAGACCCACGAAATAAATATATAAATTCCCATAAATATTTTATTTGCTCGAATGGTATTCGAACCCACAACCAGTCACACAAAATCCAAATGCGTCTCGATTGGCCTCAATAAGGTATGGAATACTTAAAAAATATAAAGAAATAATGTATTATTTATTTATACAGTTTATAAATTAATCTTGTATGTTTATTATACAAATAACGAGGGCTATTACAACTTAATTTATGCGTTATCAGGCAATAACGCGTTGATTGAGTTTGCTGGTTGTCTATGGATATTTGGTATTAAGTAGTATTCATTTTGTTAACAATACATATAAAAAATTTATTTAGATGATCGTGTGAAAAATGGAAATATTGATGTTTAAATCAGCTTCACGCTGTATCCCGCACACAGCAGGATAGGCAGAGGGAACCTAGTGTTAAGACACTCCGTTCCCCACTTTCCGCCAAATTCTGGAGGCATTGCGTGTTAAGTGGCGGTACTCGAAAAAATGGAAATATAAATTTAAGTACTTTTTTATAATAGTTAACTTCAAGTTAATATATAAATATTATTATAATAAAATATTCACACACATTATTCCATTTCTTGATATATGGATTATTGAGTTGTATGACCCATTAGCTAATCTATATAATATTGTTAGCTTGGATTACCTCGCCTTAATATCGTTGCCGGTATACAGCCGCACGAATTAATTTGTAAACAGACCTGGATTTATATGCTAATATACACATAAGTTGTAGGTTCAATGCCCATATGGGGAATAATCAAATTTATTTTTCTCATTTTTACGACTGCTGTTTCAAAATGTAGCAAAGTTATATGGTTTTTTACGGCACTAGCTTTGTTTAAATTTGCTAATTTTGTTTAAATTATTTTTTTCTTAGTCAATTATTAATTTTGTTTAAAATAATTAGTTCTTAAAAAAAACAAAAATAGTGTATAAAAGGAAGATAAAAAGGGTATAAGCATACATTTCATACTTTAATAAAAAGATTAAGAAGATAACTTAATATGAAAAAATATTACGAGTTTTCATACGCAATTAGCAACATAAAACTTAATTTATTTCAATATTTGAAACAATTTAGCTTTTTTATATAGCTATCCCACTCGACATCATACAGTATTGTGTTGCTATCTCATTTTAACATAGGGCCGGAATTGCCCAACTTGGACTGTTATCTCCTTCCTATGTATTTATAATGCTGTGGGATGTGAAGATGCTTATTTTGCATTATTTTTAAAATATGTTGTGTGAAAATTAAATATATTTTTTCGTAATTCAAAATGAACCTTAAATAGAATTTTGTTTTTATTTCGTTATAAATACAAAATGATAAAATTATGTAATTATATGTTTAATATTAATTAATTTATTATTAAACACTGATATTAAATTATCTAATTATTATATAATATTTTAAATTAACATTATTAACAAACAAATAAATCTATTATAGTGGAGCATACTCCATACAATATAGCCCCGCTTCGATTGGCCGCGGATCCCCGCGTAGCTCGTAGCAACGTGAGGCTGTCGTACCGTAGACCGGCTACAGAGCGGACGTCTACGCCGTAGCTGTTGATAACCTTGACACGCTTCTGCCCCGCCTGATACGAATTATCATTCTTATCATTCTTATCAATGATTTTGATAATCTCTGATAACGTTTAGATTGTGTTTGTGTGTGTTTTCGTGCTAAGTGTGTAAGGTAAGTCACTTTTTTATTACATGTTTTTGTTCGATAATCGATTGTATAATCGAGAGTATGTTAAATAACGAGTGTTTTTATGGTGAGACAATTTTTTTGTGTCGATTAATCGTTAACTTTATATTCGATTTCTTTACATCGATGAATGTAAACATATCTTTAACTTTGAAGTAGGAGAGATTTGAAACGTAAAACGTGGTTGGTCGTGTTTTGACAATGACTTTTGAGGTCCTTTAGTGAATATAGTATAAATATCACTACGATCGAAACAACATTCGTGAGATATTGTATTGTATTTTTCCTTTCACGTATTTTGGTTCATTTAAAACGTACTTTATTTTATACAATAATTATTCATACTATACTAAATTACAATTATTTAAGAAATCATTTTAATAATTTTGATTGAGACAGAAAATCATTAAAATTATGAATGAAGAATTATAAATTGAAAAGAAAATCTGAGTTTAAAGCGTAGAAGAGCCAGCGATATAATTTAAAAATTCACGCAGCAAAATGCTTACTCAAGCATAAGACTAAGGGGATATTTGTTTTGCGTTAAAGATTCATTTTTTACATTTGACCTTCCTCTCTTGTGAATTTTGAATACAAGCTAGATATACAAGTTAGATATATCATCATCATTCATAGTTTTGTATATTATATATAACATTTCGATAAACACTTATTAAGAAAACAATTTAAAAATTTGACGTAGCCGGATTTAAACCCGCGCCTCCTGCAAACCGTCCAAGCGCTCTGGCCACTAAGCCATACATATATACTTATGGGTTCAAATCCGGTATCGTTAATTTTTTTTTGTTTTCTAAATAAGTATTTTCCTAATTGTGGAATAACACTTTAAAAATGTCAAAAACATTTTGATAAGTATTTTATATAAATCTACAGGTAACATTTTGACTATATTGTTATATCTTTTTATTCTTAGGTTTCATTAATATTGATACATGATTTGTTATATTCGATAGTTATGACATATTTTTAGTTACGCACTTTGCCTTTGCAAAGCGCAGCGTTAAATTCTGCCACTCAACACGCAACGCTTCAAGAATTCGGCGGAAAGTGGAAAATAGAAGTGTTTATCTGAATGGGTAACGTAGTGTTTTAACACTAGGTTTCAGCTTCCCTCTGCGTGTATCTATGTGAAGAATACAACGTGAAATTAAAAAAAAGACTATAAATAATCCACAGCTATCCCAAAAAGAAGCTTTTAGTAAATGAAAAACAAAGTTATTCATTCCACTCTTTAATCCGTTAGAAACTAAAGGAGACTAACACAATATGGTGTATGATAAAATTTAAATTTCAACAAATAAAGGTATTGTTTGCTTTGGAATGAGGGTCAAGGTAGAAAATGTGTTTTTGTTTGTTTTTTTTTAATAAAATCCGTATATTTAGTTTCTGGAGCATGGAGTGTGACTGTAAACGCAATGGTTGTGCGTTCGATTCCCACTCAGAGAAATTAATCATTTAAAAATGTTATTTCCTCGCTCTAGTAATAAGATAAAACGCGGCGTTGATTTCCGCCATTAGCACGCAATGTCTTAAAAAATCACCTGAAAGTAGAGAATTGAGTGTCTGTCACTAGGTTCCCTCTGCCTAACCTGCTTATATAAAATATATTAATATAATTTCTATAGCACCTACCGTCGTACATTCCTATTTTATGTACGTAACGCTATGTTCAAACGCTCGGAAAATTAAAATGTAAGTAAACTGTTGTTGTTGGAATGTTGAAAATGGTTGAAACGTTTTGTTTTTTTGGGTTGAATGTCGAATAAATTATAAGTTGTATCTAAATAACTAGTGCTTTTTTGCTTTGTCTTGACATCAGAATACTACAGAATTGTAGTCAGTTCAATCCTAAATGAGGGGTCTTGATAAATGTAATATTGAATTACGCTATTTAACATAAGCTATTATATAAGTGGACAGAATAATGTGTCACTAAAAAGTTAATTAAATCAAATCAACTTCACGCTGTATCCCGCACGCAGCAGGGTAGGCAGAGGGAACCTAGTATTGAGACACTCCGTTCTCCACTTTCTGCCGAATGCTGGAGGCAATGGAAATATAATTTTAAGTAAATATTTCATCTCCTCGAGTGGGGATCTAACCCACAACCAGTCGGTTTTACAGTCACACTTCGTGCCACTGCGCCGCGACGGGCCTCCGCCATAATATTCTTATGAGGCCATCTTGGCGCAACGATACCACGTCTAATTGTTAATGCTAAGGTTCGATGTTCAAATAGGGAAATAAATAATTGAATTTTTTTTGCTCTGAAAATAGTAAGTCACAGCGGAGGGTTAAGTTGTACCACATAATGTCTCAAAAATTGTGCGAAAAGTAAGGACTGAATTAGGTTTAGGTATCAGATTTTAATTGGACTAGGTTCCCTTTATATACTCCAGTTAGACACCATTCCTGTAATAGATCTTCGAGAGAGAGAGAGAGAGAGAGAGAGAGAGAGAGAGAGAGAGAGAGAGAGAGAGAGTGTTAAGTTTTTGGATACAATCATAAGGTTACTGATATAGAAATGTACGTAATATTGTTATTTAAACATATTTAATCTTTATGCAAAGCGTTGTAGTAACTAGCGTTCTCAAATATATTAATATTATGTAAACGTCTCGTCATATCTTCATCTCCATACAACCATATCAACTTGCCAACATTATAGCAGTCATATCTCAAAGGAGAACAGTTTCCACTCCACTTCCGACATCCACTGTATAATATAACTAAGAGTTAAACTAACATTAAATAAAATAATGTGGATTTTATTGAAACCGTCGTGGCGCAAGGGCACAAGCGTATATAAATGCGACAGCTTGTGGGTTCGATTATTACTCGGCGGAATGAACTATTTAATATTTTCTTGTTTATTTTGTAAAGAGGCAAAGCGGGGCGTTGAACCACTCAACGCACTTAATACCTCAAGAATTCAGACGGCCGGAGTTTTTTAATACTAGGTTCCCAGGTTGCCTCTTTTGTGCGGGATACAGCGTGAAGCTAAATTAAAAATATTTATTTTCAATATTATGAATCCCTTATACTTTTTGTATGCAGAAAATAGAGAACGGAAAAATAAGGCACGTAGCGGAACTTAACGTTATGCTCTGTCTACCAGAGCGGGGAAATGAAAATAATTTATACATACTTATTACTTCAGGCGGGAACTCTCTTTCGCTATCAGACCGTGTTTACAGTCGAGTGCTTCCCACTGTGCTATGACGGCCTCATTTAATATATATTATTTCAAATATTACGTATCTACGCACAAGTACGAACAATTAATAATAAATAACGTATAATTATTAAATAAATAATATGTTATAACATTACAAAGCTTATTAAACATGTTAGCAATGTGAACAGTAAGTTTCAATACCATTTTTCTATAAGTTGAGGAACTTGAGGAGAGAGAAAAAAATGGTATTGAAACTTTCTCTATGCAAATGATGATTTCTAAAATTTTACATACAATTCATACCAATAATAGGATGGATATTTGTTTCACTTTTACAAACAAAACTACTACACCGGTTTAGAGAAACTTTACAGTTATATAATTTATATCAGAAATTTTTGTATAATTTGGCTATAATATATATAAAAATTAAGCGGGCAAAGCCGCCTTTGGAAATATTACTTTTTTTTAAACAAAGCCTATTTAGTTTAAGTATTCTTAAAATATTTTAACAATTGGTTATATAATAAGGAAATAGCTGTTATATTTTTAAGCCGTTCTCAATTGTATTGTACGTCTTTTAAGTTTCATAACCAAATCACTGTTGACCTAAGCGAAGTAGAACGCTAAGGAAGCCTTTACAAGAAAAGCCTTTGTTCGCCTTTGAAGATGTTTGACATTACTTCTTATTATTCAAAATCATACTATTAGAACATTTTTAAACATAAGTTAAATTTAAAATATAAATAAGCGATTCCAAGTTTTTTTTAAATCTTGTATTTTTTTTTTTTTATTTAAATCAGCTTCACGTTGTATCACACAGCAGGATAATCAGAGGGAAGCTAGTGTTAAGACACTTCGTTCCCCACCGCCGAGTTCTGGAAGCATTGTTGGTTGAGTGGCGGAACTCAACGTCGCACTTTGCCTCGACTCCAGAGCAAAGAAATGAAAATAAAAAAAAATGTAAAACTAAATATTTCATTTCTTCGCGTGGGATCGAACCCACAACCAGTCAATTTTACAGGCACACTTTGTGCCCATGACTGACTTTGTGCCCTCTTTAAGAAAATGTAGTAGTTTCTTTCCAATTATATGATTATTTCAATTAATTTAATCTCAAACCGGTTATTACATTGATCAGTGGCTTACTCCTCTAATTTCCTTCGTTTTTTTTTTCTTCTTTCTACCTCTCTTGGACATCGTTAGTAGTAGTACTTCACACTAAAGTAAGGAATGCTGGAAATTGTTCAAGGGCTATAAATAATTATTTAAGCTAGGTCTTCTTATCGAGCTCCGACGTTCTAATCATATACGCCTAAAACAAACGTTATGGTTTTGAAGAGCCTAAAAAAAAAAAGTTGTTGCGCATCCACACAACGGTGTAACTGTAAACGTGGCAGCTTGTTGATTTTATTCCCACTTGAGGAAACGAAATACTTATTATTTTCATTTTGTCGCACATGGCAAAGCGCGGCGTTGAGTTCCGCCACTCAACACACAATGCCTCCAGAATTTGGTGGAATGTGGGGAACGGAAATGTTTTAATGCGAACGGAACTTAACCTTAACTCTAGCCTTAACCCTAGGTTGCCTACTCTTCTACGTGCTGGATAAAATATGAAGTGAAAAAAAAAGAATAGCTTATAAAATTCTTTTCTACAGCCTATTTATTCTGCAAAGAAATAACCACGTAAAATGTAAACAAAATATAATAAATATTATTATATTCTAATCACCCCTGAAATTGTTAGGTCTAAACTACAAAAGCTGTACGACACAACAAAGGTCACGCTCCTTGAGAGATTAACATATTTGTGAAGTCTTAGCACTAGGTTCTCAGGTGCCTCTGCCTATACTTTTATGTTTGGGATACGGCGTATAGAAAAAAATATATATAAATATTGTTCCTAATCATAAAATCATAGCCGTTATGGCGCAGCGCCTGACTGTAACCAACCTGTCGCTTGACAAACGCAACCGATTGTGGGTTCGATTTAAATTTGGGAGAATATATTATATTTATTTCCTCACTTTGGTATCAAGACAAAGAGTGATGTTGGATTAGTACCACTCAAAACGCAAGGTCTCGAAAATTGGGGAGCACAAGTGCTGGATGGATTGTCATTATACTAGTTTTCTTTTGCTAACAAAAAATCGTTAAGTCTGGAAAAACCACACACTCCACAAAATCTGAGTTCTAAAATTCCATTTAGCAGAATAATGATGCTTAATTAATTTCTTTTATAGTATGAAAGAGAATAAAAATAAATAGACATACGAAACGTAAAAGAGGACGGCAAGGGGATTTTAACTGCTACAAACACTTTCTTGCCACCGACCGTACAAAAATAGTCCCTTTTTTTCATAATAAAATCAGTTTCTCGTAGGAAATATTCGTTTGACTTACTTTATTTTATATAAAGCTGTGGGGATAAAAGTCAAGGACGCCAAAAAGACAGTTTTATGTTGGAAATGCCTGTTAGTGATGTTTAAATTTCTTTAATTGGATTTTGTTCTGAATTTAGACAGCACGGTTGTTTAATTAATGTTGATCTGCGTTCTAAGAAAATTGCTTTTGTGATTTGATAACGATTTAGTTTTAAAATTTCATTGTATATATTCGTTCACAGAATATTTTAAACGTGTCAACTTGGAGTTTATTATAGGAGGGATGAGGATTTAAAGAAATTTAGTAGTAGCAGTAATCTTTTATATATATATTGGAAGAGTTCAAGAAAACAGGTCACTGTTTTTTTATAAAAAAAATGTTTTACAAAGGCTGACGCTGACTAAATGAGTACTTTATAAGCCTCATTAACAACTACTTTTTTATACTTACTTCATAATAATTAGCCGTTGAGTATAGCAAAATAAAACCTAGCTCTGGTAGCAAAATAAAACGTGGCGTTGAGCTCCGCCACTTAACACGCAATGTACCGCAAATTTAACATAAAGGTAAACGGTGAGTCATAACACAAGGTTTCTTCAGCCTATACTGCTATATGCGGGATACAGTGTGAAGCTAAAAAAAATAATATTTCTAAATTCTAAATAAAAACTTAAAGGAACTTAAAGGCATTCATATATCCACTGTACATCTGAAAAATAGGCACAAAAAATGTTTTAAGTACGGTACGAGAGCAAATAGAAGTTTTCGATCTTGATAGCTTTCGTAGTGGCACTGTAACAAATGGTTGAAGTTACACCAAGATCGCTACGGTTTTCATTTCGGCCAACTTTGAACAGTGATTTGTTTGGACACTTGCTGGAACGTAACGCAGTATGTTACACAATATCTCGTAACTACTATTTTTATTTTCTAAATGTATTGGCTTGAGAAAAATGTGAACAAATGACATCGCTTTGTTGGTTGGAAAGCTGATGAAGTAAATGTTTAATAAATGTATGTAATATAATGATGCCAGTCGTGGCGCAGCGGCATGAAGTGTGACTGTAATCGACTGGTTGTGGGTTCGATCCCCACTCGA
>DWAO01007573.1:0-10091 GCA_018230605.1 Heliconius congener
TCTACCACACGTACTTTAGTCGCCTCTTACGACGCCACCAGTACCAGGATGATCCAATTCTAGGCCGGGATCACAAGGCGCAAATCTGTTAACTATTTTATATGCATTTTGTTAAAAAAAAACCATAGCTATGTATATTGTGTACATTTGTTTATTCTATATAGAAATAGCACATCTTTATTAGGTCGTTTAAATTCGAACAAATTGAAGGTGCTAACAACAGCACACATCATATACGTGAAGTGCCCTTATTTACGTTTGGCCTTTGGAAATGTTTACAGGTTGAAATTATGATGTCATAAAATTGATATTTGATTTAAATTTAAAGCTATTTTAGTTTACATTTCTGCATATGGGGACTGGAGCTGGTCTTGTGGGACTCATGAACTGGTAGGGTATACCATAGGGTGTCTATGATACCCATTGAAACCTCACGGTGTTTTTTCTTGACGGCAACCGGCCAGGGCTACGGGTGTCACCGGATTGTTCCGCAAACAGTGGTATCATTAACCAGCACGCCCATTTACAGACATTGAATATTGGATGACGGAACGACGGCGTTGTTTATTAAGATTTAAAATTAATCAGTTTCACGCTGTATCCCGCACATAGCAGAGTAGGCAGAGGAAATCTAGTGCTAATACACTCTGTTCCTCACTTTCCGCCGATTTTTTCCAGGCATTGTGTTTTGTTGAGTGGCGGATTTCAACGTCAGCCGTTGCCTGCGTGGGGACCGAACCCACAACCGTCACGTTACATTCACACTCATGTGCAACAACACCAATCATTACATTGTAGTTATACTTTTCCTTGAATAGATAAAATAAGTAAAAACTTAGATAATACCCACACAAAAACACTATGAAAATAACTATAAGCATAAGTAAAGGGCTATATTAGGAATTGTAAACAGTCGTTCACAATTCCTAATATATATGTTTAATATTTAATGAGTCAAAGCCGTGGTAGCTCAGCGGCACAGGATCTGAATGTAAAAGTGAAAGTGGTATGTTAGATTTCTACTCAGACGAAAATGAATTATCTTCATTTCGGTACTCTAGTAACAAGACAAAGCGCGTTGTTGAGTAGCGTAGCGTAAGCGCGTAGTCCGACACTCAACACATTATATCTCGTAAAATGGACAAAAAGTTGGGAATGGACAGCCTTAACACTAGGATTTCATTGGCTTTTTTACTACATATATAGCAGGATACAGCGTGAAATTCTTATTTGTATTATATTCTATTGAGAATGGTAGTACAGATTTCTCCATCGATTCCCCCTCGATTACGACATAGGGTTATTAAGTTATGGGTTAAACCGAGACTGGCGACGCTCACTCCCCATAGCGACGTCTGGCTAAAGTACTTTTACGAGAAAACAATTTATTATGGCGGTGGCTTTTATACATATTATTAGTATTAGTTTACTCAAACAGAAGCTTTTTTAATAGGCCAGTCGTAGCGCAGTGGCACAAAGTGTGTGCTGTAAAACCGACTAGTTGTGGGTTCGATCCCCACTCAGGAGATGAAATATTTACTTAAACTTATATTTCTATTTCTTCGCTCTGGTGTCGAGGCAAAAGCGTGGCGTTGAGTTCTGCCACTCAACACGCAATGCCTGTTGTAAATATAATAATCATATTTTTATCGACATACAATTTTTGTTAATTTAAGTTATATTAACAACATCTAATAGATGTTTTTTCGCCTATAATCTGTAAAATGAAATCGCGGCGATCAATTCCCTCATAAAATCCGCAATATCTTTAAAACGAGAAGCAGAGTGACTTAGCACTAAGGTTCCTCTGCCTACTCTGCTACATTTGGGACACAGTTTGAAACTAAGATAAAAAAATACATACATTACAAGATAAACATCCAAGGTTATGATATCTTAATTACGCCGTAGATATTTGCGGTGGTTTTATCTACAATATATAATAAATATCGCCACTCGAAGCCCAAAATTCAATATGGTGATACGGGCTGAGAACAATTTATTTACTTATTTTACATTATAACATGATTCAGTCGTATCTTGTCAGTTTTGCTTTGTAAATCAATCTTCCAGGCTGGTGGTAGCTTCTTGCTGAACTGACACTTTTCTATTTAACTTTATAATTCAAATGTAATTGTATTAGCCCTCACGCTGTATCCCGCATAGCAGGATAGGCAGAGCAAATCTAGATTATAGAACCTCCGTTCGACATCCACAGCCCAATTTTCAAATTATTGCGTGGATACACTTAACGCCACGCTTTGTTTTCTTACCAGAGCAGATCAAATAAATCATTCCCACTAGCGGAAAACGAACCCACAGCCACCGTCCCACACTATCTCACGATACTTCAATAGTAGCAACAGGTGGTTTCTTTCCCACTCCCACTCCTATTAACTCTGATAAGGAATGATACCCCTCCGTTACAAAATGGTAACATGGTTTGAAGTTAACCGACTCAGGCTCTGGAATGGACTGATTTGAACCGGTAACCAGCGGATATTGATTAGTTGGCTTGATGAGTGTTGATTGATGATACAAGATTATATGAGATAAAGCGTTTCGTGTGCTGTGAGAAGAGCTTTTAATTGATAGGAATGTTTCGAGGCGGATTCATTTAGAGCTTGGAGGTTATTGTGCGTGTTACAATATGTTTTGTTTAACATATACAATATAATATGCAATAAGTTTATGCCGTTTTAGAATTTGGAAATTTCTTCTTTATTTGCTTGTTCTGTAGAAGCGTACGCTTTATTTATTGATAGAAATAGAATTTAAATTTTTAATTCTAATAACTACAATCATAATTTTTTTTGTGTTTTTGAATCCACAACCATCTGATCCAGTCAAAAAGATAATTAATAAACAAGTAATTTCCAAACATATTGTTCTAGATAACAATGACTCGTAAGGCGGAAAATGTAACGTAAACAAGCAACAGATGGACACAGAGTAGACAGCTGTAGACATAACAATGTGTCCGTTGTCCGTGTGCCCGCGCTAATGTGCTCGGGATAAGGCTATGTTTAGATAGATGCAGCTTCACGCGTTTTCCCGCATAGCAGAGTTGTTAGTGGCAACGTAGCGTGAAGATCAATGTTCCTCACGCACCGCCATAATTTTTAAGACGTTACGTGTTGAGTGGCGGGGCAGAACGCCATACCTTGTCTATTACAGCGAGGAAATAGAAATAAATGTGATTCTGCTGAGTGGAAAATGAAACGACAACTATAACGTTTACAGTCACGTGCTGTTTCGGTCGTAAAATAACTATAATATCATAAATTATAAAAAAAATACACAAAAAAATACATATAAGTATATTAACTTGTGTATTTTTTATATAATTTACATAATTTAATTATAAGGAACTGAACAAAAAAGATCTATAACATATAATTCAACAACAAAAACCAAATCCAACATAATTGTTATTGAAATTTTAGTTATGGTTTAAAAGTTACAGGGATAAATTATTTTAGCCTATATGTTATTTCGATGTAGGTTTCGATAAACTATATTACTGTAAAGTTTTCGAAGTCCATTTTGTAGTTTTAGCGTGAAAGTGCAACAAATATAGATTTCCAAAAATGTTAAATTTGTTATATTAGTAGGTTGAATTTTTCTTAATTTCAATAAATGGGTTCCGTCCTTCAAAAGCTAAAAACGGAACCCTTATAAGATCACTTTGTTGTCCGTCTGCTCGTAGATATCTTTAGCGTAGAGGCATCAAGCTCAAATTAATATTCAGAGTAACGATCTCGTAGAGAAAAATAAATTGAAAGAGACGACGAGCATTTATGCATAACGTGATCACTCTTTTATCGACTCAAAACGGGTCATCGGTTTTAAATTTTCAATTTGATTTTATTTTTTTTACTAGTGTATAAAAAACATTTACAAGCCATTTCAAGAAACGGGATATTTGTACGTTTCGGTGCTATGTTTGGAGACACAGGGACACATAAGTTAATAACGGGACGGTCCCGTTCAAAACGGGACCCTGATCATGTTATTCATGCATCGTTTTTCCTGCATTTTGTATCGAAATTACCTTGTTATCAAATATAAGCAACAAGCTCAATATGTAATTATAGTTAGTAGACGCGACCGGACGGTTTCAGATTCAATATCCGGCCGATACTTGTCTATAACGGTACCAGTAATGGTACTTCTTAAGATCCAGATAGCACTTGTTGTTTCAGTTTCAGAATTGAATCGGGTCATTGCAATTACTTTGAATTACTTTTCAAGATTTTTATAATTTATTTTATTCTTTAAGAGGACGAGGAGGACTTGCATTTGTATTTATTTATAATGTGAACATTTTGAAATGTAGTTTAATGATTTCTTAATAAGTTTTTCTTTCCGTCACCCAATACACAAAGTCAAGAAAATTGGGTATGTGAGAAATGGAGTGTCTTAACGCTGGGTGCGATCTGCCTACCCTGATATTGATATAAGCTGGATTTGAAGTCACAACTAGATTACTCTTTGTTTCTTTTTCTGCCTTGCTTGTTGTACTAATATCTCACCCGGATATTCAGACGTTACCCAGGCCTCAGTCCTGATTTCCTGTAACCCATTGTTGTTGTATATAAACAGTTCTAAATGTGCTCAAAGTGCTTTATGTTACATGAAATAGACTAATTATTCGAATAAACATCCGTCGCACAGCAAATGGGGTCGAGGTTTGGTTCTAGGCCAGCTATTTCAGCTGACACCTGCTGTAAAGTTTAATGAACTTGACTTTTACTATTACAATTTGCTGAAATAACTGAACTTTATTAATTTTCATTTGTTTTAAAACGTCATTGTTTTAAGCTCCCGTTGTATAATACACGCTGTAGGATAGGTATAAAACATCTTCTATTATATGGTAACGCAGTCCAATTTGCGAGACATTGCGTCTTGAATAATGAAACGCAACGCCGCGCTTAATTTTGTTACTTGAGCAGAAACTAAAATAATTAATTCTCTTTAGTAGTAATGGAACCGACAACCGTCGCGATTACAATAGGACGCTGTATGGCTGCACCATTACGGTCAATCAATGAAATACATCATAGTACAAATAAATTATCATTTTTGGGCATGTGCACCTTGCACATGGGCATCTTGCACAATATGAGAGATATCTAAAGATAAAGACAAAAAAATGTTAAATTCAATCTGAACTATATCTGTGCGTATACATTAAAGCATTTACACTATTCAGATTTGAACCTGTAGTGTAAGCTGTAAGTTTTGCAGGAGCTGTATTTAATTTAATGTAAATATATGGTATTTTGGCACGGCACTAATCTATTCGTGTTGTTGGCAGAGAGCAAGGAGCGGCTGCAACGGGCGCCCTTCGAGACCGCGCTGCATCACGCTGGTGAGACGACCTTTCATCTTTGATCTTTGTATTCTTAATTGACATTTCAATATGTCTATTTGGTATTCGTACCAAATTATTGGTTTAGAGAGTAACACATTTTTTTTCTTAATATTAGACAATTTTTTTGCAATATTCTAATTATTTATTAAATGATAGATCTAATTATATATAATACATTATTTTAAATTAATTCAAAGTATTATTTACAACTTAATGATTACTATAACATGATCTTACATCTACCTTTTCCTATCTATACTTCTCTATTAATATTATCAAAAATGTATGGTTAAACGCTTCAATCTCAGAAACCACTGGTTCGAGTAGAAAAAAAATATGTTCGAAAGTCAATTTATCAAAGGGGATCATTTATCACCCACTGTACTTACGGCCACAATTACTTCGATATTTCGAATATCTCTTATATACACACCTTATTTTTTTACCATTTGAACAAGCAGTCAAACCCGTAGGCAAATGCTAGTACACATATTAATGTACAATGTAAATAAATAAATACTAATTCATCAACAAGACGGGCGTGTCCAGCCTTGATGGCGGCCTGAATTCAACGATATCCAACGTCACGTAGAAAACGTCAAAAACAATAGACTGAATCAAAGTAAATATTATGTGTTCTTAAATATAGATGTAGGTATGTACATATATACCATTAATTTTTCCGTTTTTTCACTAAGATGACGCCAATGTTGTATGGTTGGGGAGTCTCTTATCGTAAGCGCGATCGGTGGGGATTTGTTATTTTTTTAAATTTTTGGTTGGATCGATCTTTAAAGACTAAATAATATGTAACAGAACTACGTCTTAATTAGCTGAGTTTGATAACGGGTGATTAAATTTAATTACTATAAAAGAAAAAAAAACAAGATTTTGACGGCCGGAGCGAGGAAATGAAAATAATCCACTTCTCTGAGTAGAAATCAAACCCACAACCGTTACGTTTGCCGTTAGACACCATCACTTGCGTTAACTGTTATAAAATATGTTAATTATATAAATTTTTAAAACTTATTATTTTGGTCGGAAATTGCGGAACAGAGTGTGTTAATGGGGAACAGCGTCTATTTTCACCAGGTTCCCAGGAAGGTAAAATGTCTGCAACTAGTTTTTATATGTACTTTAACCTGCATGGTTAAATGGCAATAACTAAGTGTTATGTATTTACATATAACATATTTAAGCGCAAGATAACTTTGACAGGTACAGTGAGCCACATTAAATATTATAAAAAAACATCAAATGATCTTCAGCCTTATAGGTTATATTAAGACAGATAATAATTAAAAATGATATTTTCATCTTATGCTATCTGTACCTTAATTACTATGAATGGTGTAAAAATTAAATTAAGTAAATTAAATAATAATTAATCTGATTTATTAACCTAATTTTGTTTAAATTTAGGTGTAATGCGAATAACAACTATGATCTAGAAATTTAACTATTCATTTGATCTAGAATCTAATCTCGTCTCTTCTGACTGTAAGCGCAAGGTCAAATTTCCACTCGGGGAATTTTTCAAATTATATTTCTTTATTTTCCCTCTCTGTGAGAAAAGGCGCGGCGTTGAGTTTTACCACACGCTGTGGTGTGAATTGTGAAAAATCGGAGGAAAATGAGAAACTGGATGTCTTTATAAAAATTGTCCTTATACTATAAAAATAATAATATAGCTCTTTTAAGTAAATATGTATAACATTAAGGCACATAAGAACTCACTAAAGTATTAATTACTATTAAATAATAATAATGATATGAAGAACGACCGAAGGCAGACGGAAAGTCTGTAGATTATCAGTTTTTGAGAATCCGTATCCGAAGAATGAAACGGGTCCTGTTTCATCCTTTCCTGTTCCATACTAACTAGTCTGTCTGCCTGTCTGCCTCTGCGTCTGTCCATCTATCATCTCATGAACTGTGATAAACTCTTAGAATATTCACAGATGATGTAGACAAATTTTACACGATAAATTAGTATTTTATAATGTCCTTAAGTTGCCTCACCCGCAATATGCGGAATTTACGTCAACAAAATAACCATTTTACGTTAAAACGTAAAACTCTGAAAGTGTGGTGGAAAATAACTTTATGTTCAATGTCAAGAATTTAATACTAGTTACATTTACGAGGCGGCCATTAAGCGCTAGGTCAGACTCACTATTACTGTTGCCAGTTTTAGGACACTATCACTATCACTAGCTATAAATTAAATTGGACGATATGTCATCGGTAATACGAAGAAAGGTATATGAGGGGTCGGTCTTTAAGTTACGTATTATTTTAATATTTTTAAAGTGATATTTATGTTGTTAGCATCTCTGCAAAAATATGAATCTGCAGAGATGCTACTCGTAATAACATTGTTAGTGAATAAATTACGTTAGCAATATAGCCTGTGTAGTTTTTTTTGAAGTTATCGCAAGAGAGTTATAACAGTTATTATATTTCTTAATAGAAATAATTATCTATGTATATGTCAACCCATGTAAAAAAATTCACCGCAACTTTGTGATTAAGTAATAAAGTAGAGAAAGCAATTATACTTTTTTGTTGTGAAAATTATGACAGTAGAATGTTATTACTATAAAAATAAAAATATATACATATGTCCATATTCCCCTATTTTCAAGATTAAGAAAATTTATAAACAGAAAACGTAAAATTTCTTTTTTGTATTTTTTACTATTATGTATAAGTGGTCGATAACAATTTTAGTCACAATTTCACACAACTTTCATCAAAACATAATTACTCTGTGGAACGCACATATTGACGTCAACAAGATGGCGGTCATCCAAAAATACCCTTTCCCGCCAAAACATGTCAGCGATCAAAGACTTGACGCCATATTTATCCACATTTTATTGTTTCTTTTGAGGAACCACTCGGAGAAATGAAATAAAACGCAACTGTCGGGCATAAACGTAGACACGGTTAGTTTATTGTTTTTTAATAGATTAATAGATTTTTCCTTTCACGTGTTTGTAACACAAGATTAAGAATAAGGTTTGTTTTGTTTAGCTTTTCACTGTATCCCACTTATACCAGGGTAGACAGAGATAACTTTATTCTCTGACCTGAGTAGGAATCAAACAGACAACCTTCGCGTTAACAGTAAAACAGCTAGCTAAAAAATAGTGGATTCATATCTCTTTTGGAGAAATGGTTATATTCAAAATTTTCTAATTTCACTCAAGGAAATGCACCTTCGCCAATTAACAAGTAATGTCCGCCAAATTCCGTATAAATATAAATTCGAATAAATTACTATAATGACATATTTATTATTATATAAAATATTTGGAAAGATAAGATAATTCATTAATTTTATTATAATAGATAAAGCACGTAAATACTCCTTTTGGTATTATACGTATTTATTTAAATATGACTTTTTTACCCCGCCCCGAGGGAAACGGGGTGTCTAGTGCCCAACAAAGATACACTATGTTCCCATGGGTATTTTTATATTTATATATTTTAGCTGGTTACATAAGTAATAAGCACACGGCGGCGTTAAGTTCCGTCGATTACTACAAAATGTTTTAAGCGCTATTAATAATCTTTAACTTCCTCATAAGTTCCTACACACTTTGAATTGCTGATTTTTTTAACCGACTTCAATAAAACACGATCAGTTTGACACACAGTGTATGGTATTGTTCAGATTGGCTAATATTTGAATATGATGATCTATTTAGACTTCCAAGTATGTATGTTTGTTTGTATTTCTTTTTACAAATTTCTGGGAAACTAAAAAATGATACAAAATATTTTTTGTGTCGATTACGTTATTAATTTACATAAGTAATTTTTTTTGTTTCAATTTAATATTAAAGAACAGTCCAAATTGCAATAAAATTTTACAATATTATGTCGATATACTCGATTGCTTAAATTACAATATACATAGGTTATTAACAAATATTAAGCTTCACGCTGCACCCCAATCTAGTCTTAAGTCACTCCGTTCCCCACTTTCTGGGCAATTTTCGAAACATTGCGTGTTGAGTGAATACATCAGTTACATTCATTTAATTTTCAATATATTTTTTTTCCATAAAAAAATCTGTTTATCTATATTTATTTCAGTTTACTTAGCCCAGTTCTGGATGCATTGTCCTTGGCCCTACCTCGTGACGTCACGGCCCTGCCCTTCGTTAGCTAAAAGCCTAATGGCCGCCCGCCCTCCACTATCTATTGAGCAATGAGATTAGTGACACAAGGACACTTGGGTTAGAGGTTGTGGCTAATTTTAGTGTCCAGTTAGTGACTAAATATATCTATGATTATATATATTTTTTATTAGTGAGTGGCTGAAAGAAGAAGAAAGAGATGAACACGGACATAGGCGAAACAGTAGTTTCGACCAGTTTCCCTCTGCCTACTCTACTGTGTGTAGGATAGCTTGAAGCTAAAAAAAATATTGTACATATATATGTAACTTTAAGCGATGAGATAAAATATAATAATACAAAGTAATTTAATTAAATCGATAATACACTGTCGGCTATTTATCCTGTGATGTGCTATTACATGTGGTAAGATACTTCTGTTCTCCACTTTCCGCTGAATTCTGAAGGCATAATTGAGTGGCGGAACTCAACGTTACGCTTTGCCTCGTTATCTTAACTTGACTTAACTTAGCTTCACGCTTTATCCCTAGCGGGGTAGTCAGAGAGAACGGAGC
>DWAO01007574.1:0-10091 GCA_018230605.1 Heliconius congener
ACCGACCTTATTTTTATTTTTTTATATCTTTCATGTACAGAATTGACTTTTCTATGCTTTTATTATATAGGATATATATATATATATATATATATATATATATCTATATATAAGAGCAGCCTTCAGAACTAAATCACTTAATGTAGTCGTGGGTTAGTTCGTAAAACGCTCCATCTGTTCGTTGATATGCGCCGCTCTCAGGTTTACCGCACTGTGTCGCTGCTTCATAATCCGCTTTGCTTGCGAGTGTCGGAATTAGTATTTAATTCAACAATGCTTTCGTTGCTTTTCTCGATGAGATATTTACAGTATGAGGTGTTTATTTTAGTTCTTGGCAGTATTTTGTTGTAAAAATCTATACGCTCTCCATTAAAACAATTATTATAAATGTTGATTCCATGACCTATTTATTGACAACTGTATAATCAAATTGACTGAACTTGGTTTGTTAATAAAATAACATAAATAAATACATAGAATAAAATTTATTAGTATTGAAAATACGTTGACATGTTGACAACTGTTAAAGTTAAAAAATTGCAGGGCAGCGTCTACGCCCACGTAGTTTAGGTACAGTTCCTTCAAACATGCATTGTGTAGAATGCCAATATAACGTGTTTAAAACAGTAAAAGGAAAAAATAGAACATATTTAAGTAATTCTAAAAGATAATTGCATACAAACAAAAAATTTGGTAAAATCAGCTTCACGATGCATCCCGCACACAGCAGGGTAGGTAGAGGGAACCTAGTGTTAAGACACTCCGTTTTCCACTTTCTGCCGAGTCCTGGAGGCGTTGCGTGTTGAGTGGCGGAACTCAACGCCGCCCTTTGCCTCGGCCCTAGAGCGAAGAAACAAAAATATAAATGTAAATAAATATTTCACTTCCTCGAGTGAAATATTTATTTACATTTATATTTTTGTTTCTTCATTGTTTCTTCATAGGGGATTCAACCCACAACCAGTCACACTTTGTGCTTCTGCACCACGACTGGCCCCAAAAATTTAGATAATTATGAAAAGACAAAAAAAAACCGGACTGAGCCGTATTTTTCTTAAAAGGTGTGGAACCCTAAAACACATGATTGCTCAATCAATGAAATTACAAGCACAATAATTTCATATTTTCTACCAAGAGAACTTATAACAATTGCGAAACAAGTTATAATATGCAACTGTATTAATTTATATTCATATCAGGTTCTAACCTAAGAGACGGACAGCAAGTTATGGTAATGCGGTCGACAATCTCGGAGTAATCTCAACCTAATTCAGAACAAACAACGCTAATAGAATCGTATCCTTGTTCTCGTAATCGTCCTCCATATGTTTACGTTACATACGTGTGTGTATATCTATTGTATTCTTTTTGTCTTTCTAAGAAAATATATATATTTTTTTACTTAAATTTTAATTTGTTAAATACAAACTTCACGTGTGCGCAATTAGTTAAGAATAAATTATTATAAAGTTTTTTTAGCGTCACGTTGTGTCTCGTATATAGCAGGGCAGGCAGAGGACACTTAGTGTTAAGACACTTCGTTCTGCACTTTCCGCTGAATTTTTGAGGCATTGCGTGTTGAGTGGCGAAACTCAACGCCGCGTTTTTGTCTTGGTATCGGAGGGAAGAAATAAAAGTATTACTAAGTAATAGTCCCTTCCCCCGATTTAGAATCGAATCAATAACCGCCACGTTACAGCCACACGCTGCTCTACGACGGCCGTAGTAAAGATAAATAAAAAAATAATATAAAATCACACTTAATATAAAATTTACATAGAAATCCAGACCAAATATTGAATTCATACAACGTAAAAAATTGAAGCTTATTCGCTCAATAATGAATTTCTTTTCCTCGCAAGCGCTACGAACGATAATGATGATAGAATCGACGAACTTTGTTCTGGATCGCTGCAAACCACTCCAGTGTTTCGTAATTGAGGGCTTACGTGACGGCTCTACGCCACAGCTGGCCTTAACTTTAGCAGCAAAGAGTTCCCCACTATCTTCAACTTTATCTCAATCTAACTTTTGGCACGGTTAGAAGTGGAAATAGTTTTTGTTGAAACTCACCCACAATCATAAAACCTGTTTCTATGTTTTATCATTGTGTAATTGGTGTGTTTTTCTTAGATTCTCATATTTATGCTAAAAATAGAAAAATATTCCGTTTATTTTAGAAGCCTTAAGTACTTTTTCTTTTTAATAATATAATATATATCCAATTATAATAGTAAGAACAATATTTGTACAAAAATCTTAGTAAGTTCTTCATAGTTTACTATTTGTTAAATTCATTTATGACGAAATATTTATTATAGTAATTGTCTGATATTATAAAGTGGATACATGTGAACGTACTGGTCCCGTTATTGTAAAGTCCAATATTGGTTTAAAGCTTCAAGAACACACTTTAATTTTATGAAACTTATATAGATATATGGTTTTCATGAAATTGAAGTTCAGGAACAATGGCAAATATAAAATATTTTGTAAATCATCAAATCAAAAGGTCGATAGGAAAATAAATCTATGTAACTTATAAATAAAATAAACAGTTACTACTTGTCAGTAGACTTAAATAGAACTAGATTAATTTTATAAAACTCAATTTTAGGTGCAACACAAAAGATATACATAAAACACCATCATTACGATTTAGTTATTATCGTAAAAACAACTTCCCTACAATCGCAATTTCGCACTTTAATCCAGTCGCAAAGTTAAAGAAAAAAAATGACTGAATCGGTTTATGTTTTTGTTTACTACTCCATTATTCTTTATTGTAGCGGGTTATAGCGTCCAAACTATACGTGGACCATAAAGGTGCTTCGGCTATAGATGCGTTCATAAATATATTGCACTGCGTTCTGTGTCACATGGAATTGTAGCTATAAACTTAAAAAGTAAAGCCAATAATATAGTTTCCAAACTCATAACTGTATAGGTGATATTTGATTTTATTTTATACGTTGATAATGGAAGGTATGAATATGGTGTTGATTCGTTTATTATATGTTTGTGAACCGGTGGATTAAAACGTAGTTATGTTCACTCTGAGTGTCACAAGTAAACCATTATAAAATATCAATTTAGTAATAGTTTGATTTTTATAATATAATTTTAGGGCTCCGTACCTCAAAAGGAAAAACAGAACCTAGATAGACGGACTACAAAGTGATCCTATAAATCTTTATAGGATATTCTTACTTTGTCCGTCTGTCTGTTCTGGCTAAAATTATTATCAATTATTCAAATCTACAGTCCCTTAAAGTACAGAAAAAATCAAGCTTCTAATGCAACGTAATCTGAAGATACGAGCATTGATGTAAAGTTTTTGCTTTATATTGAAGGAAATTCACCGCGTGGTTAAATCTGGAGTACTTCCCGTGGAGCTTCAGTTTAGAAATTGGGCCCGAAGTGAGAACTTACAATATTAATAAAGGAAGAAATATTTCAAATTACGTTTTATTACTTGCTGGCAAAATTAAATGTAACGTCATTGTTTTTTTTTTACTTTAAAGATATTATCTCTTTCTGATATTTATTTTATGTTACTTTATTTTTCTTATGGTAAACGTATCTCTAATGCCGCCATTTGCAGTAAATAGGGCTTAAATGTTTTAATGAAGGAACTGTTTTAGTACAACCGCAACCTCGAATCTATTTGTTTATTACTATAGGTCCCTTGAACGAAATAAAAGTCATTTTCTCCAAAAAGTTTTTATGTAAATAGGTAAAGGGAAAGGCGTCTTTCTCACAATTTGCAATACAATGGTCGAATTTTAGAGATGATCTTTCCTTCTTTCGTATAGTAAGCACGGCTTTGGCCCTATAAAAATATATTATTCAATCGCCTATTTTACTGGCTTTCCACTTCAAATCCGAGACGTGGGATAAAATGTATGAGGATCAATAGACAGAGGTAGGAATTAGGTACGCATTTGCGACAGAAAATGAATTTAACTTATAACAGATCAAAAGAAATATTTTATATAGGTACTTGTTATAATTAGAAAAGCTTAATCATTTTTGTTATTAGCAAAAATATATTTTTGTTGTAATGAGGTCATGAACTCATCGATTTTGAGGTTCTTGTAGAGCTAATGCTAGTAGCATTAAGAAGTAGCATTAATCTGGAAGGGACAATAGGAAGAAAAGTACGTAATTTATACTGTGAAACAATAATCTAAAAAAGTTTATGGCGGTGTTTATACAATTAGTTAGAAACGATTTCTTGAGTTTACATTTAAGATTTTTTTCAATTTATTGTATTTTTTTATGCACGGCTTAATTTCGCCTTATAACATATATAATTGTATGTATGTACATTATAAAATCTATAATAAAAAGTATTCCTACAATACAAAACTAGATGTATCTTATACAACCGAGAATATCATATTATTGTCGATATTTTATTGAATTAAGTAATTTTTTCAAGAATGCCACCTAAAGAAATAAAAGTTGACACACCGCGCTAGTAGCTTGAAAAACTTTTAGATATCTACCGAACACGCGATCGAAACTATTGTAATTAACTTAAGCATCAAATCGATGGCTATTATCAGTGGCTTCTACTTACTAGAAAGCTGTTTGGAAGTGAAATTTTAGAATAGTACCGGGTGTATCCTTTTAATATACCGCAACTGCTTTTATATTTTTTTTCGTGGTACAAATAACATATGTTAAGCCGTACGCGAAAGCTGTAGAAACAAATCAAAAATCTGGAAGTGGAGAATCATTAGATTTTTTGTCATTAGGTGCGTAATTCTCTTTTAATATATGACAACACATTTGGGAATATAAAACATTACCACATAATTTAAATTTGTAGTCTAAAGAGCTGCCCGACTAAATCTCCATCCACTTTAATATTTTTTTCAAATCTATATTTCGAAAATTTTTTATTTCATTTTCACTTAATCATCATAAAAGTAATCAAAACATATTAATAAGAAGGTGAACAATGTATGTAAACAAGTAAAACATGATATGAAGAATGACATAATATACAATTTTAAAGAAGAATAAATAAAGAGAATCACTGATCGATATTTCATAAGTTACATAAAAGTCAACATTTAATAGCAACATTTTAATACCCGTCAGTCTTCTGTGCTTACAATTATTACAATAACAAGTCTGTATTTCGTTTCTTGTCATTGTGTCAGGGAAACAGGTACGTTGTTCTCCGGTAAAATATTAATAGAAATTTCAACTGTAGCTCACTCTAATAAAGACGATCTAAAGAATGGCGGAGGGTAGAATACAAAATCCAATAAGCGTCAAATACACGCTTCAAGAAATCAATCTTGAAAGAATAATGCTAAACGTTTTCCATTATTTAGATGGTATTGTGCTCGGTGTAGAATCGATTCGAGGATATAATCTGGTGGTCGTAGAAAAACATTTCGATACATCTAAGCCTGATTACCGCATGACGATGCTATAACTTTGTCGTCCGTGTAATAGAGTTTTCGGTAAGCTTGGGTCAGAGCTTAATACGTATATTGGAATATCATTATTTAGTTACTATTAAAAACCTTATATCGGTTACAAAAATAATTATAATATTTATTATCTATACATATAAATAAAATTAAAGTATCTGTCTGTGATTTCAAAATAACATTGCGATTTGCGAAAATTTTTAAGTTTTAACCGATGAAAAAACCTAAGAAGGTTCTCAATTCGAGGCGTATATTTTTTTAAGAAAAGTCGCAGTATTTACGATCTATCCCGCAAATAGGCAGGAGGACCTTGTGCTTAGACACTATTAACTACTTTCCGCCGAATTTTGTACATCATGTACTGAGTCGCGAAACTAAAGGCCTGCTCTTGCCTTGTTGTCAGAGCGTGGACATTAAAATATTAAATATTTCATTTCCCCAAGTGGGAATCACACCTACAGCTGTTGCATCTACAGTCACACGTTTGTGCTATTGCGCCAATTTGGCCTCAATAAATAAATGGAAAATTCCGAAAAATGAAAATACAAACTTATAATTGTAGTACATTTTATACAAAATTATGACTGCCTTTTATATATCAGGTTCCCGTTAACCTACAACAATGAAATTGATACGGAACTCTCGGTGGGCAAGATGTTGGCCTCATACTTGATCAATTTTATTTGTTAGTATTTATTTAGTATATTGATATACGTTCACGATATATACATATATAGCAAATTAAATAAAAAATGACACCTGCTAACAACACTATCACTAATTTCTAAACAAGAAGTTAGATTTTTATTTGGGACAATAATAACAAGTTTGGCTGTTCGTATTATTGGATAATGATAAAAATACATAGATATTAATAAATATATCACGTTGCATTTAAACTATTTATTTATCTTTTTAATTATATATATTTTATTGTACACCACAAATACAAAGCAAGCAAAGTCACAACTTATGTCCTATGTATATATATACACTCAGAAAAATATAGGAATGTACCATTGAAACTTATATATTATATATAGTCCTAAAAGAAATTTAAAAGTAATATTGTGAACAAGAAAACGCAATGAACTAAAAGGGCTGTCTATGTAATCACAAGAAAATTATCTATGAACACCAATACTTCACCCTAATTACCATACACGCACAGCAGTAAAGTCCAAAGGTGCTAATTACATGAATGTGACCTTTTGACATACCCACAAATTACATTGTCTACCTATCCATATTTGTGAGTGATAAAAAATTTTCAGCTCAATTACCTTGATTGATCTATTTATAAAAATGTTTTAATTTATTTATAAAATAATTAATTATCTGAAACAAAAGATGTAGAGGCGCGGCGTTGAGTTCCGCTACTCAACACACAACGCAGAATACAGCGGAAAGTGTGGAATGGAAATATTGTGATAGGGAGCGGACTTTCTTAAAATGAGATTCCCAGGTTCCCTCTGCCTACCCTGCTATGTATTGGATACAACGTGAAGCAAACATATATGTTTGTGGGATTTATCAATATATTCAATTAAATATTTGTATAGAAGTGTTTAACCCTTTAACCGGCATAGCACCAAATTATTATATTGACATAGTTAAGTTGTTTATTTATATAAAATTTAAAATAACATCTTTTTCTTTTATTACTAAATTATTAATTACTGCCTTAAAGATTAAATTAGATAAGATAATAGTTAAAGTAAGATAATCCACTTTTTCTTATACATTTACTAGATCGAATAGTAGATACTAAGAAATAAGTATCATTAAAGGTCAAAGACATATTCGGATTGTTGTTCAGTTGTCAGAAAATTTTAGTATTTCTACTTTTCAAAGAATTACTTTAATATCGTAGTCGCAACATTTCAAAGGCTACCATGATTAGAGTTGTTAGAGAATCGCCATCAAACTTGAAATAATTTGGATTCCCTTTACTTTGAAGTAAACTTGTTAAACACAATTATTTTCTTGATTTTTATATGTTTCATCAAGTTTTAGACGAATTTATGTTATCTTTATTAAACAAAATTATGAATATTTACAAGTTGTTGAAAACAAACACAACATTTTTGCTATCATGTTTTACTATAAGCGAATAAACAAAAAAAAATAAGAGGTTAAATATTTTACTTAAAACTGTTATTTTTAACTATTTAGCTTATTTTAACTTTATTAGCTTTATTTAATTTAGCTTTCATATAAAATTTGACGTGTATATTTTTATTCCACAGGCGGGCGATACTGTCGAACCCAGATGTCATCGGGCACACACCAATCAGAGCATTGTTCGAAAATGATTTTTGGGGAACAAAACTAACTGACCCTGGTTCCCACGGCTCTTACCGACCCTTATGTGTAGTTACATATCGCTTGAACTACATGTTTAGTGGATTTAAGCCGTGGAGCTATCATTTCCTTAATATCCTACTGCATTCTGCCGCGACGGCCTTAGTAGTGACGACTGCACGACGACTTTTACCCCCTCATTGTATAAAAGTCGGTACTGCGGTCGCCGGGTTAAGTTTCGCCGCACACCCTATACACACGGAGGCCGTGGCCGGAGTCGTTGGAAGAGCTGATTTGGCAGCATGCAATTTTTTTCTACTCAGTTTCTTGCTCTATAGTGAACATGTACGACTTAGAATAGACAGCCAGAAAAAACAATGCCATAATGTTGTCAAAAGCAAAGTTTTGCGGCACCAACTGGCCACGAGCGATCAAAATTTTCGATTAAGTTGCCACGGTCTAGTACAACAAATTATGATGAACGTCCGAAGACTCCTAAAAGCCGGCAAAGCGGGACCCTTGAGAATGTTGAATGTATGTGAAGTAGAAACTGGAGCAGTGAAACTTAATCAGTGTCAGTGTAGCGGTAGTGTTAGTGGAGATTCAGGTGAACTTTTACAATGGTGTACGTTAGCAGGGACACTTCTATTTGCAACGGCAGCCACTCTCTCTAAAGAGCCCGCTATAATGGTGGTGCCCCTGTGCATATTTTTTGACTTTTTAAAGGATACTCGACAAGAAGAACCTTATTCCAAGGTAAGAAGTTCTATTTTACTATTATATTTTTGTTTAAATTGAAAGTAAAGCTACATAATACACGAAAAAGGTAAAGTATCATAAAGTTATGAGAGATCGTATTCCGAAGAGTTCGAGATTGAAGGGTTTTTGTTCGGAGCTTTAGGAGCGGTCGAATAAAATATATATTGCTTCATATTCGTACGTAACCCTTGTTATGTAAAATTTCAAAATCATTTATTATTTGATTGCCTGATCTGTAGCGGTATGAGACTAAATACTAAGTTCTCTGAACAGGTAGTCAGTCAAAGGCCAGTAACTACTAATCCAATTTGTATCCCTGAATGTCTGGATTGTTTTGAAGTCGTGATTAGAAAATTGATAAGATGATTCAATCTTTTCGTATTCGTGGGACCGTTACATGAGTTACAAATATGTTATTAACGACGAGTTTATATATTATATTAGTAAACAAAAAAAATAATTCAACAATTGTATTCAAAAATTGTTTTTGTAGAGAAGGTTCTGAATGCTTCATTATGTGCCGATTCTTTTATTGTTCCTTCCTTTATGCCAAATGTAACGAGCTTCCGTGTCAACTAAGCTTTTTATTTCATTGTAATACTCCATTTCGATAATGAATTAAATGTGACAATGGAAATTTTTTTTTCGCTTCACGCTGTATCCCTCATGTAGCAGGGTAGGTCGAGAGAGCCTAGTGTTCAGACACTCCGCTCCCCACTTCCTACCAAATTCTGGAGGCATTGTGCGTTGAGTGGCGGAACTCAACGCCGCGCTTTGTCTTGACACCAAGTGTGTGATTGTAAACGTGATTGGTTGTGAGTTCGATGCCCACTCGATGAAAGAAAATATTTATTTAAATTTATATTTTCATTTCTTCGCTCTGGTATCAAAATAAAGCGCGGCGTTGAATTCCACCACTTAACACACAACGCTTTCAGAATTCGGCGGTAAATGGACTGAAACGCAGTGTCTTAGCACTATGTTTTCTCTGCCTGCTGTGTGACATAGCGTGAAGCTGACAATGTTGAAAAAAAGCTTTAGTTATTACAATTCATGCTTGTAAAAAACGCTTTATACTGAGTACAAGCATTAAGTTTTTTAACCAAGAGCAAGTTGCACTCGTACACTGATGGTTCCGTTCCGAAGACTAGTACAACTTATAATAGTTAATAATCTTGAATTTGCGGACGTATGCACTGATTTTGTATGAAATGAAGTGCAAATATAAAGTTTGTGATTATTGTTTTGTATGAAATGCCTAATACAATTATAATTTTAACTTTTTGTTTTTCTTACTTTATTTGTATTTTAATTTCTCACATCTTGCCAAATTTCATACAAACTGTAAGTTTACGGTGAGTATCTTATATGTTTTAAATAAAAAGCTATTTTATACTATCTTTTGAAAAATAAAAATTAAATTAAATAAGCTTCACGCAGTATCCCGCACACAGCAGCGTAGGCAGAGAGAATCCAGTGTTAATACACTCTGTTCCCCACTTTCTGCTGAATTTTGGAGACATTGCGTATTGAGTGGCAGAACTCAACGCCGCGCTTTGCCTCGACACCAGAGCG
>DWAO01007575.1:0-10090 GCA_018230605.1 Heliconius congener
GGCTCAGTGGTCAGAGCGCCTGGTCGGTTTCCAGGAGGCGCGAGTTCGAGTCCCGTTACGTTCAAATTTATATACGTTTTCTAAATAAGTATGTTGTTGGTTCTTTAAAATTATGTCAGAATTTTTAATTTAGTAATACTTTGTAGAAGAGTTCCTTAAATATTAACCTTAATAAGGGCGTCATCATGTCTAATTAGGGTCGGCCTGCCAGACGTGGGATACAGCGTGAAACTAAAAGAAAAACAATATTGTGTTAGAGTGTGACCTAGTGTTCACACTCGGTTTACCGCTTACCGCCCAAATTTCAGTCATTGCGTGTTGAGTGCTGAATTTGAACGCTGCACTCTTCTCACGAGCATATTGAATGAAAATGATAAATTCTAATAGAGCTAGAGCTAACAGCCGTTACTATTAAAATCGAACGCCTTACCAAGATGACCTCACAATAATAACCAATAATATAACGTTTTTCAGACCACAAGACAAACTGAACATGTTAAAACTAGGTCTCAAATTAAAGAACGCAATAAAATCTCAACTGACGGACGGACAAGTCCTAGATACATTGGACACGGAGCTCGATGAGACTGAGAGCTTAGAAAATATGGATATACTCCAATATTTAGATTCCCTCGCGGCGGACGACTCGACGCAGGACTTGAGTACTTACAAAGTAGTTCTTACTAACGTTGAGTGTAGATTGGTAAGTATGTTTTTTACATTTTGTTTAAATAATGAATGAATAGTTTAATTAAGGAAGGATTTTTTAAGAAAACGTATAAATATTTGGACGTAGCAGGATTTGAACTTGACTTTAGTGGTCTAATAGTCAGAGCGCTTCGACCGTTTTCAAGGGACGCGGGCTCCAGTCGTGCTACATTAATTTCTTTATAGGTTTTTTAATTAAATTATTCTTTTAATTTTAACGCCAAATCCACAGCGGGTTTGAATCCCAAACGGAGCATTTCATCGCTCTGGTCAAGTAAAAATTTTTTTTTATTTCCCCATTTAGATATAATACAGCGCGGCGTGAAATTTCGTCACTCAACACGCAATGTATGGAAGATTGGACGAAAATGGTTTCTTCTGTCTATTCTATTATATATATACAAATATTATCCTAAACTCACACAATAATTTATAAATAAAGGTATTTGTTATCTTCCAGCAAGCCCCGCCCCGCCGCGGTCCCATCAGAGTATTCACACTAACAGTGCACCGAGTGCGAGCTGGCCTTCCACCCGCGTTGTGGAGCTTGGAGAGGAGCGAGCACGACTTCCACCTGCTGAGGAGCAAACTCCTCGAGTTCCATGGGGAGATGTTGGTGGACCTGCCTCTGCCTTCTAGAAGGTTGAGAATTATTCTATTATTTTTCATATGCAGCAGATCGCGCACATAGCAAGATAGGCGGAGTACATCTGGTGTTGATACAGTCTCACAACTATACCTGAAAGTGAAACATTGAATGGGTGGTCGTCAGTTAAAGAGGAGGAATACAATCAAGTTATAAAAATATATTCAATTTAAATAAAATTATTTAACATTTATTTATCATTTAAATACTTTATATATCCTATTTTTAATACATTTTACTTTTAACATGCTTAAATAGTATAATCCATGATAGATTATACTATAATATTCAATGTTTACCAAACAAGAACGTTACTGTACATAAAAACTAACTTCGTTAGTCTAATTTTTTTATTGAAAATACTTTCAATTACTCCTTACTAAAATTACTTTTACTAAAATTACTTTTCGTCATTTCAGAGATAACAGCCCATTAGAGACACTCCGCTACAAATACGAGGACTTCATACAAAGGCTCCTCCATATATCTTTGTTACAAACCAGCGAGCTTCTCCATTTATTCCTCACTGTGGATGGTGATTTCACTTCGTTGGTACAAGCTTCAAGTCTAGCGTCGGGACCGGATCTAGGGAATATATATCAGAGTGTTGCTCTAAAGTTGAGGAAGGAGAAAGGACAGCATTTGGATACGTTTTTGAGGAATTTCCTGGTGTCATCAGATAAAGAGAGATATCAGGCTTTGTGAGTTTGTTTGGTTTGTTGTTTTTTTTTTTCGTTTTAACCTTAGATAGCAGTGTAGGTGGACGGAAGCTAGTATTAAGATACTGTGTCCTGTGTACCCCAAAACTTTCAAGACATTGATTGTTAAGTGGTAGAAGTCAAGGCCAGGATTGCCTTTGAATATTAGTCTAGTTAGATTATAACAAAAATATATATAAACGAATATTTACCTATACTTCAGAAAACAAGGCACAAATCGCGATATAGAGGAAGCTCACGAAGTGAACGAACACGAAAACGAACAGAATACACCGAAACGCCAAAGAAAAGCGAGAAGCATACAGAATTCGTTATTTTTAAACAATTTCGATATGGAACCGGTCGTAGGGAGTCCGGATTATACTTATCAAACAACGATTGTGGGTTTTACTCAGTGTGTTATGTATACTTGTGAGTAGTTTTTTTATTTTAAAATTTTAAATTTTGCAAGACCGTTGAGTTGTAGGTGCACAAGCGTGTGTTGTGGGTGCGGTCTCCACTCGAGGGAATGATTTATTATTTATTAATATTTTTATTTCTTTACTCTGGCACTCAGGCAAAAGCACAGCGTCGAGTGCCGCCACTTTGCACCCAACGTCTTGGAAAATTCGGTTCCCTCTGACGACCCTATTGTGTGCAGAATACATGCTGGAGCCCGCTTCTTGTCATTATCGTAATCTTCTTTCCCGCTTTCTGACGTATCACCAAATTTTTGAGACAGCGTCGTGTCGCGTTGTTGACCAGTGCGAGGAAATGAAAATAATTTATAAACAGAATGGAGTATCAAACCTACAACCGTTATATTTATAGTCGCACGCAGTCTCGGACACCTCATTACAGCTTTAATAATGTTAATAATATTCAAATTTGTCAAAAAATGTATAAACCGTGTCCTTTGAGATGAGTTTAAGGAAGAGCGGAACTATTGTGTTACTGTTGCAAAAACGCAAACAAATTTCTTTAAGCTATTAGCATTTCCTCGACCTAATAAAAGTGCGGCGTTAAGCTTCGCTGTCCTATAGAAAATCCCTTTGCCTACTTTGCTAAATTAAAAGAAGCTTGGAGTTAAAACAATAAATATAATTTTTCAGCTTAGACAAAACGAATATATTTTAATTAATATATTTTATATATTGTTACAGTAATAAAAATTATTTATGTATTGTTACAGTAATAAAAATAGTGCAGGTGCCATCTTTTCTGTGTGGCATTGTGGGAACAATACTGTGTTCTATACAAAACGTTCTACACCGTGTTGTAGAGTCGCGGGTTCAAAGTGTATTGTGTCAACGGAGACTAGCGTATTTAATTGGTTTGGGACATGGTTAGTGATATTTATATTCAATTATCTTAGAATAATACTAATAAAGTAATGATGCCGTCTTGGTGCAGTGGTACAATATATGACTGTAAACAAGATCGTTGTGGGACCGATTTTGACCTGGGAGAATGACTTATTTTCATTTCATTGCTCTGGACAAAGCGCGGCGTTGAGTTCCACATCTCAATATGCAATGACTTTGATGAATGAATATGGCGTTGCGTAGGGAACTGATTATATAAACATTATAGTCTATTCATTCGGCCTTGGAAAATAATATAAACAAATGTTTTCCAAACTTTTATTGATAATATCATTTTTGTCCGAATACATGCCCTTCGACCACATTTCTTCTACATTTAACTTAACCTTTTTCTGGTTTGTTTACCTTTTGGTTCCCTGAATAGGGTAAACATGGTATAGCGCGGGACATAGCGTGAAATAATATAACAGCGTAAAATAATTTGGCAGGTATATTATTCAACAAGCAGTCCGGCATACAGGCGGACCCCGTCCAGCAGCGCGCGCGCGCCCGCCGCCGCCTGCGCACGGCGCGCGCGCACTCCGCGCACGAGCTGCTGCAGTGCCCGCAGCTTAACAAACAGGTTATACTTGAATACTAATATATGTATATTTGTTTTAGTTCCAAAATATCACCGTTAGGACAGAACGTTATAACATCCACATTGTAATTAATATTTAAGAATAAATATTATATTGGAGAAAAAAACCTGAAACCATTGTAGATATAGACAGAGCTTGTCAACTACGCCTTGTTATCGTTATGTTTTTCATATTACAATTTTTGCTTGTTACTAATTCATTTCACTAAGCTGGAAAATAATAATATAATAATAAACCTTTGTAATTGTTTTTATAATTTTTTTCTTCACAAAGAATAAAATATTTTTAAAAATTCTCGCACTGGTAAGAAGACAAGCTCCCTGTTGATTTCCGCCACTCAACGCAGTGTTTCGAAAATTGACCACTTCCTGAGTATCGAGGTGTCTTACCACTAAGTTTGATCTGTCTTTCCTGCTAGATACCCTGGATACAGTATGATGCTAATTTATTTATTTTTTTCATTTTATTACAGTTGGTGTACAGCCTATTGGACTTATGTATACTAGAACTATTTCCGGAACTACGCAAACAAGAAACGAATGAAACTAACAAACTGAGCAGTTGAAAATGTATTATTTAATCTGTATTATTTATGAGTAAGCTATTTTGTAAATTAAAAGTGGTTGAATCCAATTTTCTATGTTTTATGTTAAACTTTGCGCGTAATTTATATGTAATTGTAAATATCATAATGATAAAATATATTTTTGTAATAGTTTAGTTGTGTATGATAGCCTCCATCTGTGATAACGTTGAGGCTATGATATGATAGAATGAATATTTGAAGGATTGAGACCAAATAAATTATTTTCATATTTCAAAAGTTTTATTTTTTATTTTTAAGTATTTATTTATTTGTATTTTTTAAGTTTTGTAGATTTATTGGCTGGCTTAGTTCTTATAAGCGGCTGGATTAATTCTTATAAATATATTGACGTTTATTTCACAACTGGATAAAACGGTAGGCAGAGGGAATCTTCTTTTGGGACACTTCCTCAAGCATTGTACAATTTTTAAGACATTGCATGTTGCGTGGCGGAACTTAACTTCGTGATTTTTATAGTTATCATGGCGAAGAAATAAAAATAATTATTTCGTGTTTTTTATAGTGTGCCACGACGACCTAAAGAAACTAAGTTAACATTTTTTTTTTCATACGATAGATATCTATTTCAAGGACAGAGCACAGAAAAATTATAATATTCACATTATTTTTTAAGGGAGTTACAGAGGTGAACCTTTAAACATGTTACAAATAATACTTTAAATTTTATATAAATTATAAAAAAAAACAAATTATTAAAAAAAAATAAAAAACAATGTTGATTTAAACTTGCTTTAAGTTATTTTAGCAATAAAAGTAATAAAATACCATTGTTTGGATACCATACATGTTTTAATTTATGAAGCAAATGCCTCTGGTTTACGACTCGCATTTCATTACAAGAATGTTATTGAATGTGCCTAGAAAAATATCTATAGACATTTTAAATTTATTTAAATAAATACAATATTTAAACTTTATTACAATAAGTAAACAAATCAGTATAAAAATACTTTTTTTCAATTTTCTATAAATAAAAGTTTGATGTATACATATAAAAATTATGAAACAAAACATATGATTTAAAATTTTGATTTTAATTTTTATGATACAAAAAATAGCAAAAATCAACTTTACGAGTTTATGAATTATTAGTATTTGTATAGCAACACTGACTTGACTCGATTGGTGGAAATATAATAAAATATACATTTAACCAATCACATTGAAGTATTAACAGCAGCTGGACAGCTGTATCAATGTTGACAGTTAACAGAATTGATGTTTTCTTGTCCTAAGTGGCGTCTTGTGTATTTATCTTTCTTTTAACTTATTTAACTACAATATTGCATTTATATTAGCAAAACTTTATTAATTATAACCTTTAAGTTTAATAGTTAGGTATATGTTGTGATAGAAGTAAGAAAAGTATAAGTTTAGTGTTTGGATTAGCTTTCTAATTCTAAAATGGATAGAAATAATATGAGGTAAGTAAGATGCTTTGTTGTGCTATCGTTTTAGTTGCGATCCTTTCACCTGAATGTTATACATAAACATCATGTGAAAATACATTTAAAGCTTAATCTTAATAAATATACTCCCTTAATATCGTAAAACTAAGTTAATTTCACGTAACACGATGTATCTCACGATATTTAAGTTGCATTATGGCCTTTTATTAAATTAACACTATTACAAACATATGTTTCACATTAGAAAAAATATTAATTACTTTTCAAAATATGAAGTGGTTTGAGAGATACAAATGTTTTGTTTTATTTATGTTATTACCATTTCTTATCTTAGCTTCAGACGCCAACGATGCACGATATGTTTTACGTCAAATGCTAACAAATAAATATTTACATGTGCTCATGACAACTATTGTAAAAGAAAATAAAAATATTTTTATGTCTAAATTTTGCATTCAAATTTAAAAATTATAGTAATACTATTATAGGTCAGTCCATTGTATATAAATTTGTATACACAACGTTGTTAAATATTATCTTATCATAGTGTAAGTACTTAAATGTAGAGCATTTTTATGATAAAACCAATACTTCACATTAGTATAGTCTAGTTATTAACTAACTAGTAATTAATATATAGGTAGGCAGAGGATAGCTAGGGAATTCACATGCAGTTTTCGAATTTAGGCTTAAATTTTCGAGACAGTGTATTGAGTAGCAAAACTCAAACCACACTTTGTCTAACATAGATAAATGAAAACAATTTTATATAATCATTCCACTGAGTAGAGAATAAACTTATTCTTCAAACAATCTTACTGTTCCGCAATTCCTCGTTAATTCTTAATCAAGTAATACATTTAAATTACAGATCAAACTATGTAAATAGTGGACCTCGTTCACTGCCACACATGGGGGGTGGGAAGAGACACAACGGCAATGGCCACAATGGTTCAAGACTCAGTCCTCCCGCACAGTCAGCTAATCATAATCATAATAACAATAACCAGCATGATGATCTCATCAATTATATATTTGAGTCTTGGAATAAGGTATTATCTATTTTTGAGTACTGTATCATTACATTCAGGGTTCTCAATCATTTTTTGGCTGGAAACTATTTTTTTGTCACTGTTTTTAGCTGTGGTCACTTTATTAAGAACTAAACTAAATTTACCTAAATGTTGATAAACTAATATTTAAAATCAGTCCTTGGACCAATTATTGGGAACGATTTGTAAAAAATATTAATAATGATGATCTAATTTGCATTAATTTTTCATTAATTTAGAAATAATTTCTCCAATGAATACATTCATTTAAATATATATCAAATGCACTACACACACTATACCACCATATGTTATTTATTTCAATGATTTTGTATATATGAAATATCATGACGTAAAGAGCAATAAAAAGATATAAGACAATTTTAAGAATTTGAATAAACATATAAAAAGACATCTATAAGAAAATACTTTTGTACCACTGACTGTAAACACAATGGCTGTGGGTTAAATCCTCACCCAACAAATAAAATATGTTTATTTTAATCGTTCTGGCAACGAAGCGAAGCGTTGAGTCATTCAACACTTAATGTCCTGACAATTGTGTGTGGATACAGTGTGAAGCAAAAAAATTTATTTTTGTTTTTTGACAGATTCTCTTGACTGATATAAAAATAAAAACATTCCAGGTAACACGCGAATTAGAAAGGGGTAGTCAAGATGCAAAATACTACACAGACGTTCTAGCTCCACGACAACTAGCGAATTTTAGACCATTCAATCTCGAAGAATGGTGGGGACGTCGTATGATTCAAAGCATAAACCGCAACAAGCATCGCTCTTAGTTACTAAAATAGTTAAAAATATCTCATTGTCACTAGATTCAAAAATATATACAGTACTCTATATTTAAAATCTGCAATCTACAAAACAATTATGGTAATTATACTCTGTTAATGTAATGTCAACTATTGTATATGAATCCTATTATTCAATATGAATCTTCTTTTTTACTTATACTTGTATAACATTAGGCCAGGAATTTTTTAGTATGCTAGATATTTTATTATAACACTTATATTAAAATCCAGAATATAATGTGGCCTTAGAATAAATCATTTTAAAAAAAAAACAAACTATCTAAATTTTTAATCTGTACCACTATTGCTATATCTACAAAATGTCACTTAAAAATGATTTTTTTTGCACCGCACACAGTTCTTTATGAAATAAAATTAATATTAATACATATTTTTATATATCCGCAATAAATTGTCACAACATCTGACTATAAACGCGACGGTCGTAGGTTACATTCTAAGAGGGAATAAATCGTTTTTATTTCCCCACTATGGTAGATATCGCGCGAAATTGAGTTCCACCACACAATGTGTCGAAAATTGGACAGTCTTAATACTTTTTCTCTCCGACTCCGACTGCTATGCGTGAAGCTAAAAAGAAATAATTGTTGTACATTTATCATCATATAAAATGTGATTTAATGAATGGCAATAAATTTTGTGTACAATTAGATAATTAGGTACAATGAGATGTTTTAACTTGTTCAGGGCGAGTTGGATGATTTATATATGTAATTGAGCCCTCAATTTGTGATTTTTTTATATCATTATTTAAACAAGTGTCAATTTTTTAATACCTTAGGGGCCATTCATAAATTACGCCACGAAACCTGGCTGGTCACATTTGTGAGACTTCCCCCACTAGTGTGACATCACATATTTAGCAATTTAACATAGAGACAGCTGTTCTGAATTTTTTTTCAATATTATATTCTGTAATGTGACGTGAATTGATTTGAAATTGAAAAAAAAAGTATCTTTTCCTACCTCTTGTCACACAATGTCACATTTCCTTCGTTAACGTGTAACACTTATATATATTTTTTATCTGCAACTTCAACTTGGCTAGACCAAGTAGACATGATTATCTCTAGGTATTTAATTTTAAGATATTCCAAATAATTTGTGATGTAATGCATGAATGGCCACTTATTGGGGGCATATTAACTTTTTAAATCACGTAAGAGATTATTATGTAGGTTTTGTATAAAAAAGTTATAAGTTAGCGTGAATTTTTACTTGTAATTTTATAATAAGTGAATGTGTTATCTTTTAGGTACTAGATATTTTCTATTTTAATCATGACACTGTCGTCAATTTGTATGTTTTTTTAACTATATGGACGAAAAAATAATTTATCGTTTTCGAATTTGATGGCATCACTGATTTAGTGTGTAGTTTTTTTGAGATTTGTAGGATTGGGTCCTTTTCGAACTTAAAATTGGTACAAATATTATATGCTATTAGCTATATTATGTAACAGATCATACATAAGAAAATATAAGCAAATTGAATAATTATTAAAATGCAAATGTTTCAGTGTTATACACTCTACAACATATTTTTAAATCACTAACGCAGTCATAATAAAAAAATAATAATGTGAATAAAACTTATATATAATAAGGCCAATTTTAAATAGTTGCATGTTCGATTCTTGTTTCGTTTAAATCTTAATACGTTTCTAAATATAAGTATGCGAATAACACAAAATAAAACTTTTATTTCACTGAAAGGACACATTATAAATCTTAATCAAAAATGTTTATTGAAAAAACAAATTGTATTTAATATTTAATATAACTATATTCAACAGACATTCCACTCATTTTGTCTTGTACTTAGCATTTGAAATAATAATTGTAAATAATTTAAAAAGCGACAGAACAGATTACTGAATTTATTAAAACATTTTCTAAGAAATTTTTAGTGTTTTTTTTTAATAAATCATTTTATGTTTTTCATATAAATATAATGTAAGTATTATTTTTTATTAAAACGTTAATAGGTCGAGACTCGAGATCCCAGTGCATAAATCTGCCGTGCCTGTTTTTATATTGAAATTTATTTTTAAGAATGCTGCCGCAATGAGCTTTAACTTAACTTAACTTAACTTAGCTTCACGCTTTACCCCTAGCGGGGTAGTCAGAGAGAACGGAGCGCCAAACGCTACGGTCTCTACATAC
>DWAO01007576.1:0-10089 GCA_018230605.1 Heliconius congener
ATATATATATATATATATATATATATATATATATATATATATATATATATTCAAATTTATACCTTTATAAGAAGTTCCAAATATTCAAATCTCAATTCGTCGTCATTCAGTAATTTGATGGCATTCTCATAGTGCAATGTCGCCTTGTCATATTCGTGCATTTTAATTAACGCTGTGCCAAATTTCTTCACTAATTGAATATCTTTAGGATTCCCTTTTAACGCTGTTTCATACGACTCAGCTGCTTGTATAGGTTCTGCAATTAAAAATAATTATTTTTTTGACTTCAGGCTGTATCCCTCATATAGCAAGGTAGGTAGAGGGAACCTGGTGTAAATACAGTATCACCTTAGTCCACCCAATATTTGGAAAGATTGCGTATTTAGTGGCGGAACTTAACGCCACGCTGTCTTCTTACCAGATCGAAAATATGAAAATATACTTTAATCCATCGAGTGAGAGTGAGCCTACGACTGTCGAAAAAAACCAGACAAGAAGAGCAGGTTGACTGAGTGACATTTTACAGTATAAATTATAAACATTATGTTTACTAACCATGAATCGACATATAGGCATCCCCCATCATAGCATGTGCGTCTGTCAATGGATGATTATTAACAATATCTTTGAAACACGATGTAAACATGGCCCTATCGTTTTTCTCTTTCAAATAAATGTGCGCCATTTTGCTGTGAGCTTGGAAATAATAAGGCTGACCAGGTTTGACTTCGCTAAGAATCTCTATGGCATTGTCGATATCGCCTTTCTGTAATGCTAAGTCTGCCCGAGCTATAAGTAAACGGCTTTCTTCCGTTGTATACGATATTTCCTGAATGGCTTCCTAAAAGAAGAAAATCATGAAAAAAAAAACGAAACATTGTAAGTAATTGGTAATCGCAATTATTGGTAATTGCTGGCATATTTTAATTTTATATGAAAAGTTTACCTACTTTTTGGCCACTCTAAGCGAAAAAGCGGTTAATATTGTTACATAAATCATACAGTTTCTACATGTAACTAATTATAAGTAAACCATTTAAATAAAATCTTGACCTGATAGTTATTAAATATATTTTCATCATATTTACCTGCATAGTCTTGCCTGCTTCCCCATGTAGTCCTAAAGCTGTTTGTAATTCAATTATTTGCAAAAACAATGTAGTTTTATCAACTATATTTAAATCAGCTTCATTTTGCCTGTTTATGTTACTTCTACTTGTTAATATTTGAAGACTTGTATTAAAACTTGACAAGGCATCTTGCGATTGATTCAAGTTTTTCAAAATAACACCATTAAGGAAATGATACATAGCGCTGTCGCGTATTTTAAAATTGTAACTGAGACACATTTCTAAGCACTGAGTTGCCTTAGTAAAAGCCCCCTGTTGAATATTGATTTGTGCAATCAACACTTGACAACCTCCATGCGTGTTATCAATATCGATAATTCGTTGAGCCAATTTTTGCGCTTCATTCACATAGCCAAATAAGAACTTCAATTTTGCCAGTTCAAACAAAGCAGGTATTATACCTGGACACGCTTTGCAAATAGTATCCAATAAAGTTATACTCTTTGATACTAAGATGTTATTTTCATCCTGTGAGTATAGCAAATGACCAATAATTACAAATGGTTTTTTGGGTAAATGCTTTTTGTATTCTTTATATACTTCCATCAAGAAATCAGGATCTAAATTTTTTATGTATTCTAAGCTGTAGGGATGGACGTCGGCCAGTAATATTTTTGTGTCAACTGCTTTGTTTAAGAATGATACTGCATTTGAATTTTTGCTATTCAATTGTGCTGATAGTAGATATAAAATTGGAAATTTCTTATTTCCTTGCATCTCATATAAAAGTTCGATTTGTTGGGCAATTTGATCGACTGAACCATTTTCAAACATTTGACACAGGGTAAGTCCACATAACGCAGTTATGGAGTTGCTATCAATTTTACTCGCAGCTTTGAAGAAACTTAACGAGTCTTTATATTTACCTTGCAATATACATTGATATCCAACTTCACTTAGATAATCAACATTGTTAGAATACATTTCAGATGCATATTGTGCAAATCTATATACTTGAGAAAGAACTGCAGTAGATCTGGCGCATATTTTTGAAAATACTTGTGCGGTATTGCAAAAAAGATATCCATTAGAAGGCTCCTCATTTTCCAAAACAGTGAAGAAATTATTAAGTATATCAACTGCTTCAATATAATCAGCATTTTTGCAAAGAGCTAAAAAGATTCGGATTTTTAGTGCATCAATATTGTTTGGCTCTAAAGAAAAGACTCTTTCTAAAGCATCATATACTGCATCCCATTTTTGATTAGCAAATTCATTTTTCATTTTTTCAACTATAGGTACAAGTTGGTTGGGATTTTTAACAATTAATTTGTCTAACAATAGGTTAGAAGCATCAAATTCTCTTGCCAAATACTTAAATTTCGCCAATCCTATTAAAGCACATAGATTTCCATCATCTTTTTGTAGTGCTAATTCAAAACAGTCTATAATAGAAGATTGAATTTCACCAATACTTAAATACATATCATTCCATGCCTTGAGGACTACAGCATCCAAGTTACTGGGATCTTTTTTTAGACTTTTATTTATATAATCAGATGCTTTTTCATAATTTTCTCCAAATGACAGAAATAGACCAGTATAGTAGAAGGATAAAGAAGTTGCTAGTTTACGTTCTTCTTTTAATCTTGATTCTAAATTGTATAGGTCATCTCTTTCATAAGTATTAAGTAATTTGTATCCATATATTAGCGCCATTATTACGGCAAATTTTATATCTTTGTTGGATTGAAAAGGCCTTAAATCGTTTATACCTTTTTGTATTTGTCCTTCCAAAATGTTGGATATGCCATGATAGAATAAGAATTCTGCATTTTCTGTATAATTAGATGATGCTTCTTTTGCTATAGTTTTAGCTTTTCCATAATATTTTTCTCTTATATAATAATGTATGTTACACTTGTACCAAGATATATCCATCTTATTCTAAGTCAAATTTAACCTCAATATCTTTAAATTTATTTATATTATCTTCATAGTACTTAGCAAGAAAGTGACATTTACAAATCACATTCAGCGTGTTTTCCAGAGCAAATTCAAATGCATGCTGTTGAAAATAAAATTACTGAGAAATCAGCCATAAATGAAATTTGTATAGACCATTATTGATTTAAATGATAAACACAAAAGTTGTTGATTTGATTACTACTCCAGGGGGATGAATTATTTTTATTTCACCTTTTTGGTAAGAATTCAAAGAGAAGTATATAATTCTGCTACTGTATATGCAATATCCAGAAAATTAAGGGAAAGTGGTATACAGTTTTTCAAGTCTCACTTGAGGAAATTAAACATTTAACATTTTCATTTCTTCCCTCTGGTATCAAGGCATTGAGTTCCATTATTCAATACTCAACACCTCCAAAATTCAACAGAATGTGACGAGCAAAATGTCTTAATACTAGGCTCCCTCTGCCTACCCTGGTACATGCAGGACACAGCGTAAAGCTGAAAAAAAAATACTGTACCTGAGCTAACAGCTTTCCAACACCTTTCCCTTGAAACTCTTTTGGAACATTTGTGTGAATAAAAGTTATTTGTTGATCTTTCTTGTCATAACTTATTATTGCTTCTGCTGTTGAAACAATTAATAATATTAAATTTAATAAATATCAAAAATAAGAAGTTGTAGAAAGATTTATCAATTTAATTAAAGTTATCCAGTACGAACCACAAAAAAAAATGTTAAAGTAGAATAGATATATGGCTTTTAAATTTAATAAGATTTTAAATCTATATATCTATTTAAAAATTTTAAAGGAGAAACATGTTTTGTATCTTTTCGAGTTTTTATTTATGAAGAAATTTAAAGAAAATTTACTTACCACTGTCCAGAGTCACAACAAATTGTTGCTTAGCAACATTATTGATAACCTTCAGCGCTTGTGTGGAGAAGGCCCTAGCGCGAGTTATCATTCCCGACATAGAATAATATTTTCGTTCTAAAATACAATTTTTTGATTTGCGCCTTTGTAATATTAATTTTAAGACTAGAAAAAAAAACCACCACTATTGTCGGCTTAGCAGCTGTCAATATGACATGTAAACATGTTTTAGTTTACTTGTCAACAACATTCCGTATTACGCTTGTGATATAAATAGTTACTGTGATAGTAAATTTTTAATTTCTTATATTCCTATTTTTTACTATTTTCTTCTTATCCGCATTTTTATAGGTTACAGGCTCGTTGCCCATGCCTTGTTACTTACAGGATATATGTAACAAAAGGTGTAAAATGAGAGAAATTAAGTGCACTGGCACAAAGTGGGACTGTAAACGCGACAGGTAGGTTCGATTCACACTCGAGGAATTGAAATACTTTATATTTTCATTTCTTCGTTTCGCTTTCCTTGCCACTCATCATGCAATGTCTCCAGAGTTCGGCGGAAAATTGGAAACGGAGTGTCTTAACGCATCTTGACTTTGTCATTTTTCAAAGCATTTTGGCCCTAATAAGTTCTTTGATTTTCCCGATTATTACACATTTTAAATGAAACTATTTTAACCGCATGAATTGCGGATATTTAAGGTTTTGTCGATTATGGTAATGATGATTTAAGGTTTTACATTTTGGAAACCCGACGTTTCGAACACTTTACAGTAGTCCGTGGTCACGGGTGGACTGACTGTCTACCCGTGACCACGGACTACGGGTGTTCGAAACGTCGGGTAAATTGAAAACCTTAAATATACGCGATTAATCCGATTTTGGCCTTCATCTTAGATTTAACTCCTGTATGTATATCTATGTCTCTTTTCCTTAGTATTGTTTTGCGTAGTATCCACTAGTAAAAACCAAACAGTAAAATTTTGAACATTGGTTGAATTCTTTTTTTCGATTTTTTTTTATCTTCGTGCCAATGGGGTTTCGAATAATGTTACAACTCGACATTTAATTCCCTCGCAGTTGAAAGATGCTCAGTTTTGTCCAAGACTTCCACAGTATAGATACGTTCAATATTATGCACGAAGCACAAATGTAGCACGTAGGTACTATAGTTGTTACATACTACATAGTGTATGTTAAGCCATTATTTAAGCTTAACTTAACATCTGAGTTAGTTGTATATTGTTGCTGTACTGATCGGTATATATATTATGAATATAATCATTAACCCGAATGTGGAATGAATTCAAAGCTATCTCATTTAGAGTTGGACACTGTTACACGACGGCTTCAATAGCTATAATAATAATTTACAAGCATTTAATATCGAATTTGAAAGATCACGTACCCAATAGTACTTACATAATAAATTATAATTTACCAAAACTTCAATATCTATAAATATTATTATCTAACTTTTGTCCATTTTATGATCGCGGCAGGTGTTTCTTATTATCCGCATGGGTCCCCCCCCTCCCCACCTCGATTGCGACAGGTTGGGGCTACAGCAGTCAAGAATCTCCTGATTTCCGTAGCTCCGCCTGTGGCGATCGAGGAGGAGCGCCGTGAGGTTTTAGTGGATAGTGTAGAAAAGGCCCTTCATGTGCCGGCCCCACATGAGACCCACATAACCCGCTCGAGTCCCCATTAGTGTGGCGTACCCGTACAAATAAGGAAACCCCCTCACGATGTAAGATATGTTTCTGATTCTGTGCGAATATTATGTTCTAATTAAATCAGCTTGACTTTGTATCTCGCACACAGCAGGGTAGGCAGAGAGAACCTAGTGTTAAGACACTCCGTACCTCACTTTCCGCCGAATTCTGGAAGTTTTGCCTGTTTATTTGTGAAACGTCGCGCTTTTCCTCGATACCAGAGCGAAGAAATGGAAATATAAACGTAAATTAATATTTTATTTCCTCGAGTGGGGATCGAACTCAACCAGTCGCATCTACTCGGCCTCGGCTCGACTCGACTGGACTGGCGGTTGTTGTAATTTTCAAATAATAATTTATAAAAGTTTCATTTTGGTATGAAGTAATAAAACAATTAAACAATGATTATATTAATGATACATAATTTGTACAAACAAACGCATTTGCATTCTCAAAAATACATTGAAAACAAAAGTAGCGTCTTGTAATATAAAACGACAGGTTCCCTTCAAGTTAGGGGCACACTACGGATGTATGGCATGAGTCAATCAACAGCTGTGCAAGGTCCGTTGTCCGCGGCGTCGCGGGTGCGCCCGCGCAGGTCACAGTCGTATATCGAGCGCAGTGCGCGCTACGCGCTCCGTCACCCACCGTCAGCAGGTGCGGCGTTGAGCTATAGACCCTTAAGCACATGTTAATTGAGATATTAGTAAATTGGTGTAAATCTTTACCAATTTTGAATTCAAATATTATTTAGTCAATATCTTACTTTTTTAATTCAATGTTTTGTTATATTACATTATTGTTGTAAGAATTTTATTAATACAAATAAAAATATTTACCTTAGTTTATTTAATATTAGTATTATTTTACGACAACAACTGTGTTTAGTAAATATGTGAATTTATAATTATAGAAAATATGATTTTAAATCTGATTGTAATAATTTAATTATAAAAATAAAACTATTATGACTTTTAAATAATATTACATCATTAGAATGTGAACAATTACTGTTATTGTAAAAAAGGATTTACATGAAGTGTGAAGTGGGTTCAAAAAACCTTTTATAGTGATTGGTCTTAATTGTGTTCTGTGGGAGCGGGCTTATGGGGCAATGTGTATCCCGGGACCATCCGGGCTCATACGCGTTCGCGCGTCATTATGACGCGGAGAGTCTCGCCAGCAGTGCTAGCGGGAGTACTAGGAAAGTGAGTATGCTACAATGATATGAATTGTTATTGACTTAAAACTAAAAGGCAGTTCAACTCATCAAATTTTAGTACAATATTTGTTAATTTGCGACAAATGGGAAAGTGTAAGCAATACATTTAGTAATATTGATAGTTTGTTTGATCGTGTCTATTAAGAACAGATTATCATCAATCATAATGAAAGAAATGATATAAATTTCACCACTATCTGAAACATATTACGGAATTATCTCAATAATCATTAAATTAGCGTAAGAAACGCATTAATTAAGCCAAACAACAAATGTCCAACGACCAATTTATAATTGGTCTATTATACTTATTATTTATAATTTATTATAGTGTAAATGGCTATAAGTAACATATTTTAAAATTTTTCTATTTTGTTCTTTACTACTCGTAATAAATATAACCGATACATAAATAGATAAGTAATATAGTAGTGGTAAATTAATGATATCAAATTGAATAAATTTCACTTTGAATTCAAAAGAAAGTCTAAATATTACATATTCAAAAACAATTGATTAATGATTCAACAATTATTAAAATTTTAAAATATTACAATAAAATATTTAAATATTTTGTCATTTAAACGTTTTTTTTTCTCTTCTTATTATTATTAAAAACTTGTGATAAGTTTAGTTCTCAAATTATAATAACAGGCAACGTTCACCGGCTTCTAATACATGCACACATAAATTACGTGTGACATAAACAAAGAACTGCTTCGATTAGATCATCAGGAAAATCATACAGTGAGTCACTTAGTCAAATATTTATTACCCTATATTTTTTTGTATCAATAAATAAAATTATATTATTAAATTATATATATTTTTATGTCGTTGTATCACGCTATGTGCGGGATATAACGGATTTAGGAATAAAACTCAACCGCTGCGCTTTGTCTCTTTACCATAGCCAAGAACTGAACATAATTTATTCGAAAGAGTGGGCATCGAACCCACAACTATCTGATTTGTATTCAAAAGTTGTGTCGCTCGGCTACGACGGCTTAATATTAGTAGATTTTTTTACAAAATAAAATGTAATTGAAAAGACTTCCTTATTTAACAACGTCAATACAAAATAAATAGTTTTTACCAACATGATATATACCTGGTGGCTGTGCTCAATAATCTAATTAAATAGGTACATCAGGTTGAAGTTATAAAAATATAATATTGTCTGATCCGAAATCTTGTACAAATAAAACAGTTATATGGGAACGTTTGTACTTGAAAGCGAGTTATATTAAACTAAAAAACCTTTTTTTTTTGTACAGAAGAAATAAATATTTAACAAAAATATATGTATCTTTATCAAAATCAATAGAAAAGGCTATATTCATTTTATAAAGTTCACATAAGCAAAGTTCATAAAAGCGTTTGTATCGTCAGCCCTAAATTATTTTACGCTAAAAAATTAAAACGGTGTCAGTCAGTCATTCAGTCAGACTTATCAATAAGTTCTCTCGACGTGCTTACATGATGCGGAGAATGTCCCGCATCCGCAAAACATGTTAAAAACGACCTCCTCCGCAAAACATGTTAAAAACGACCTCCTCCGCAACGCTGTTGTTTGCAACCAAAGCTTCGATTCCTGGTAGTAATCTCCATGTATTCCAATATAATGTGATACACTCATAAAGTATCTCTTCTTGGTATAATAATAAATTTCAATAACTCTAATTCAAATTTATCGTGTGGAAACTACTTACGAATTCCATTCTCGATTGTTATTTATTACGATCTACAAAATCATTTTTCAATGACTGAACAAAAGACCTTTAACAAAGTGACCTTTTGCTAGTTATCTAGAATCTGCACAATAAATGGATGTTTTCAGTCAACCTTGTACTAGTTTTAAGATATCAGATGGAACTTTCGAAACGTGACAGGGGATGAATGGACCCACTGTTTTGTTGGCAGGTAGATGACGTGGTTCATGCACATCAGAAATAACAATTAACTGGTACTGGTGGTACTTTTACATGAATATTGATACACAATGGGGGCAGTGACCTGATTACTATATCATTTAGTACTGATCCTAGTGAAATTAGGTCCACGCCGTTATAATTTTATTATATAATGCTTCTACGTTCTTCATTTTTGTTATGTATTTTTTCATAATATAATAATATGAAAATATATCTTTAAGCTATTGCGCTCTTTGAAGAGGTTTTTTTTTAATTTCTTTTATATCTATTCTAATGTCTAATTCTATAGCGATTGCTTAATTTTAATATTTTTCAATGATACCACCAGACTACCAGAGCGAAAAAATGGAAATATACCTAAATATAAATAAATATTTCATTTCTTCGAGTGGGATCGAACCTACGACCAGTCATATATTATTTTTTTAAATTATTAAACGTATATACTAATCCAAATCTTATGAATTAATTAATTGCTTTACATATTACTGGTTTTATTTATTTTTGAAAAACTATTTTATAACCATAATGCATTTACTCATATAACTAAATATAAACTTAAATTTATAAGTATTAGCTATTATTGTAAGCATGGAAAATTAAAGACATCTTGACAAATTAATGAGAATACAGGTGATTGATGTGTGATATAATGATATAATGTAATTACGTTTTCACCATCGCGATAGTCACGGGTACAAGCAGGTTTCCGACTGGATGCTCAACTTAATCACTAAAGTGTACGCTGACATGTTAAAACGTCGGTATTTCTAGTACATCTTAAATTTAGTGTGTTGTATTTGATATTTCTGCTCACCTAGAAATCACTTAACTATAAGTGATGCTGGAGATAAGAGGTATAAGATGGAGATCGTAATGTGTTTAGATCGGATTCTCATTTGTTGGTGAGGACTTAAACATTTAAATTCCTCTAATATAGTTTCATAGAATTGATTTTAATCAGCTTCACGCTGTAACTCGCACACAGCCTGGCATAGCCTGTTAAGTGGCGGAACTCAACGCCGCGCTTTGCCTCGACATCAGACCGAAGAAATGGAAATTTAAATTTAAATAATATTTTATTTCTTCGAGTGGGGATCGAAGCCATAACCAGTGTGACAGTAAAGTCACACTTTGTGCCATTGCGCTACGAAAAAAAAGTACGATATTAGGAAAATTGACGTATAGAAATCGCAATTAATGGCAATATGCCATTCAAACTTTTTAATTTTCTTAAAAATTACAATTATATATATATATATATATATATATATATATATATATATATATATATAT
>DWAO01007577.1:0-10088 GCA_018230605.1 Heliconius congener
ACCAGAGCGAAGAAATGGAAATATAAATTTAAGTAAATATTTCATCACCTCGAGTACGGATCGAACCCAAAACCAGTCGGTTTTACAGTCACACTTCGTACCGCTGCACCACGACCGGCCTATTTCATACTCAGACAAGAAAAACACTTTTTTACAAAAAGAAAAAAAAACGAGAGAAGCAGTCTTGTTATTAAATAAACTGTTTTGTGAGTAGATTTGTATGTACTATCATTGTATGCAGTTTACAGTAGTTTCATAATATGTACCTATGTGTGTGTTATATGGTGTCATGCTGTCATATAAAATTTCACCTTAACATCTCTGAAAGGCTAAGTACCATGTCGTGCTGTGACCAGAAGAACAGAAGCTGCTACAGGACCTGGAATAAGTCTGGAATAGTCAATCGTAAGCTAACAAAACAGAAAATATATTATTTTTATGATAAATAAAAATATGTAAGAGGCGATAGTTTTATGTTCACATTTACTTAGTTTAAATAAAATTGGCATATTTGTTCCCCCGTTTTGGAAAGACACAAGAATGCGTTAAGTTCCGCAATTCCAACCACTTGACACTGAGTTTTCTCTGCATTTTGGTGTGTGCGGGATAAAGCCTATTTCCATTCAGGCAAGAAAAGAGCTCTTCATAAATAATGTATACTTTATAAAACAGTAAATTAGTAAACAATGTGCATCTAAATTATAATATAAGGAAAAAAAACATTTTTAAGAAATAAAGATTATGTTTATTTTAAAGCGCTACTAAATGTTTGTTGTACGATAAGAACGTTAAGTTATATTTACATTGGAAAAGTACGTAGGAGCATACTAATATAACATTTGAATTTGTATCTTTGATTTCTATATGTCAACAAAAAAAATACTTTTAATGGTTATTTCACATTATATGACCCTGGCTTATTGAGGGCGTCGTGGCGCAGGGGCACAAGCGTGTGACTGTAACGTGATTATTGTGGGTTCAATCCCTCCCACTCGAAGTAATGAATTTTAATTTATTTCTTCGATCTGGTACCAAGGCACAGTAATGTGGTAAAAAGTCCAGCCTTGAGTTCCGCCACTCAACACGCAATGCCTCGAAAATTCGGTGTCTTAACACTAGGTTCCCTCTCCATACCCTGCTATAAGCAAGATACGGCGTGAAGCTGAAAAAAAAAATATTCCGATGATGGCTTCCTAGTGATGGTAGTGAATTATTGAATAATTATTAAACAACATTCAGATTTGTTAGAAATTGGGGAAAACATGAGATAATCAAAACAGTTACGCTCTACATTACAGAAGACAACATGTTAAACATATAAAATACTATAACAAATACCCAAATTATAAATAAAAATAGACGATTTATTTCTTATTTTATATCACATTCGCTCTCTTTAACGAGAAAGTGACTTCCGAGACGCTGTACAAGTAGCGAATGTTGTTTTATGATAAAGAAAAAATAATGGAATACGCAATAAATACTATTGAACGTCTTATCTGCTAAACAAGCAAACTGTGTAAATATGTGGTTGCTGTTGTATTTGTCTTGGTCAGTATTTGTGTTTCATTGTAGAGGCCGTCATAGCACAGGGTCACAAGCGTGCTCTGTAAACGCGACGGTTGTGGGTTTGATTCCTACTGGTGGGGTTTATGAAATATTAAAAAAAAACATTTCTTCGCTCTGATAATGAGGCAAAGAGCGGTGTTGAGTTTCGCCACTCAACACTCAATACCTCGAGAATTCGGTAGAAAGTGGAGATCGGAAGTATCTTAATGAACACGAAGTGTCTTAACACTAGGTTCCTAGGTTTCCTCTGTCTACGCTGCTATGCGGATTTTAACGTGAAACTAAAAAATATATTAAAGAATAATTTTGTTTAAGATAATTATGTGAAATTAAAGATTGATAGCGACACCGACGGGGCGCAATGGGAAAGCGCTTGACTGTAAATGTTTGGTTATTTGTTCGATTCCCACTCGGGGAAACGAATTATTTACATTCCCTCAGAAGTTATATGTTAACCTGTAGTTAAATGCTACGTAATAAATAACTATTTAAGATATTTTTTTCAGGTATAAAATTAACATTTCTATATCTCTTGTCTATTCACTATATACGGGATGGGAGCATTTGCGCTCCTTTTACAGGAACAGCATATAAGGTAAAATATTTCAAACCCATACCAAAAAAATATATATATATATCAAGATTCGTCAACAGTTTAGACGTAGGATTTTTTTCCGTTAGACGTTTGATGATCCTTATTGTATAATGTATAACGTAGTTACGAATAGATATAAAAAACATAAACAACTCTTACTATAAAAATACTACAAAAGGATGATTCACCTTGAGATCACATCAATATGCACATCTCATTATTGTAAACAGTATTGTATATATATTAGTACACTAGCGACCCGCTCGCAGCTTCGCCCACTTAAACTACTAATATATTAACTTAATATACTTAATTACTTTCACGTTGTAATATATAATGTATACTAATAGTATGTTTGCAACGTACTTAAGAGTTCTAATGTGAAAATTATTAAAACTTTAAGTGAAATTTATTAATTTAAATGTTTGAAAATGCTGTATATGGAAGATATATTAGAAAAAATGTTACTACGGGCATTTAATTACGTAATCAAACTCTCTCGGTTTGTCTCTTTGTCAGTGCGTTTTTTCACTCTAAGCTCAAAAACGGTTCAACCGGTTTAAGTGCACTTTTACTACTTTAGTCAATTTTTAAATTCGTATACTTTTTGAAAAAGTACCAATATTCTTATATTTAATAAATGAAATCAGCTTCACGCTGTAGGCAGAGCAAACCTAGTGCTAAGACACATTGTTGCCCACTTTTCGCCGACTTTTGGAGGACTTGCGTGTTGAGTGGCGCAACTCAACGCTGCACTTTGTCTTGACGCCAGAGCAAAGAAATGAAAATATAAATGTAAGTAAATATTTTATCTCCTCGCGTGGGGATCGAACCCACAACCAGTCGATTTTACAGTCATACTTTGTGTCCCTGTGTTTCTCACCAGCTAATTATTATATCGGCGAAAAAATATTCAATATTCAAAACTGCACTATGATAACACATTAGTATCGACATTGAAAAATTGATAGTAGAAGAAAAATTGCTATTTATATTCAATATTTGAGGCTGTTTTTTATGACACAATGTAGAATAATATATTTTTTAGAGGATATTCTTTTTATTCTTTCACTATAATAAATAATTATAGTCCTAAAAATAATACTGTGTACTAAGATGGCGGCTCTGTACCTGCATTTACATAAGTCTCTGATATTCTAATTATACATGTGCCATAATAATTAAGACCTATTTAATAAGTAATTTAATGATTAATAATTTTTTTGACATAATTAAGCTTTACTTGCGTACTCGCAATCGAAAAATCGACGTAATTTAAGTACATATGTCAGATTTTTATTTTTACTACTAAAATTGCTTTATATTAAATTATGAAAACTATTATATAAGTTGGCTTTGGACGATTATTATGCTGAAACTCATTCACTACCATCCAGTAGTTATCATTAGTATTTTAAGTAATTTGTATTTTTCGGCTTTTAATTTTTTTTAAGGAAACTATAATGAAAACCGGAATAAAACCCAAAAAAATGTAACTCCAGACCCTAGACTATCACCATACAAAAAAACATAAATTTCTGTCATGTAGATTTTGCGTGATAGGCGAACAAACAAACAGACAGACATACGAGAATTCTGCTGAGTAAATCGATGTGTTTAACCGACCTAATGTTTAATTTTTTTACATCTTTTATGTACAATATTGAGTTTTCTATTCTTTTATTAAATATAGAGTTTATTATTAAGAAAACGTTAGTTTGAGTAATTATTTTATTCCACTATATGCTGGCTTTTAGTTCTTCGATTTTTTCTTCATTAAGTTTGTTATCTATTTCTCCACTTTTTGATACCTTGTCCTCGTTATTTTTGATTTGTTTAGATTCCTTTTTAATTTGTACATATAACCATCTGCAACAAATTAATATACAATTACTTATAATTTACATTTCTGAATAAATTTGTATTACATTTGTATAATTATGTAAATAACGTGTAATGTAGGGGTAAATTACTATCAACAACGACAAAAATAACTTTGGGTTCAAATGTTATCCGATTTGCTAATCTAGCCTGCACCTAGTATTTCCGAGGATGAATTAAATTAAGAAGCTTAGATTTTTTAGCTTATCGCTATATCCCGCACATAGATGAGTAAGCAGAACAGGGAATCCATTCACACTATGACATTTCGCCGAATTCTAGAAATGGTGCAAATGAAAAAAAAATATAGGTGACTCGTGTAGAGTAGGATCAATAGAATTCTATAGTTAAACCCTCTTGGGTTATCATGGGCCATGTTTAAAATTCTTGAAAAATTGTAATATCACAACATAAAATGTCCAAAAATAAGTAGAAGAACAAAAACATTAACAAAAATATTATGAGAATAATTAAAAAAACATACAGCAAGATCAAAACCGCTGGTATGTTCAGGACAGTGCTACAGTAATAAATGGCACCGGCATCAAATTTCAACGTCATCATGTATATCCAGGAATATATAGGCCCGAACACCATGGATGTTAGGACTTCCATCAAATTAAATACTGATATCATTTTACCTGTAAGTAATATCGTTGTTGTTAGTACCTTTCTCCGTTTTCCCCGAACTCGAGACATTATGGCTTGATTGGCTAAACTCAATGCCACACGCCACAACGGTATATATAAATGGAGTACTGTTCTCATCTCTGGGCTGGTGTACCCCAGTATCAGTTTGACCCATTTGATCGTATACAACGTAGTGCCGTTCGAATCGTTGGGGACTGAATGATCTGTGCAGGGCTTGACACATCGGCTTTACGTAGAGATGTCTCCTCGCTGTGCGTTCTCTACCGCATTTATCATGGGGAGGGTTCTGAAGAACTATTACCTACCGCCGAATTTTCTAACCGCACAGTACGTTACAGACTCAAGTATCATCCACACTATCTAAATACGTGGCACTCCACAACTGTGCGGTTTCGTAGGAACTTCCTTCCACATACCATTCAATTGTGGAATGGTCTACCTGTGGCAGTTTCAAGGTTTCCAGGTTGATACGAACTGGGTACCTTCAAAAAGTCTATCTCCACATAAAAGACCAGTATACAAAGATTTCTTCATATAATGTATTCACATTTAGTCTAATTTTGGTAGAATTTGACATACTTGCGAAAAGTGTCTTGATGTATAATAATATTCATAAATTGTGATCAAGCGATTAATAACGCATTCGGGATGTTGCACTTTTAGTACAAAATTTGATGTTGCGCTTTGTTTTATCAGTGAGGGATAAATAAATTAATTTAAATATATTATTAATTCCTTTGAATAGGGAGATTGAATCCAGAACCATTGGACTTGAGGCTAAAGAAGGTCGCACGGCATCACAATCGGCTTTAATATAGTACGTTATTCCATACCTAATTCATCGCTTGTCACCATTTTAGATGATATCGACCTCAGCGCTGTAAACGACGTTGCGTTAAACATTTCAATGGCAACAGCTGAAAAAGAACTGATTTAAGTAGTATTTTTAGGCAAATAATCAGCAGAAATAATCTAGTGTCTACTTCACTTAATTCAAGATAAACAATTTTATAAAATATTAGAATAGTACTAGTAATCTATTTTGTAATATATGAATTATAAAGATTCCTTTTATATATTATCTTAGAATTAATAATTACTTAAATCACTTACCAAGATATAATTCTAAAGAATTCCTAGCAAATGCCGTACAAAGGGCTCCAACTATCTTACTAGTGATTGATATTAGTCCAAGAGTTGCGTCTTCCCATTTTAACCTTCGACTAAACAGGCTTATAGAAATTATGGCACCTGAAATTTAAGTACATTGTAATAACTAAATTAGACAGATTACGAAAGGAAAATCTACTCAAAAATAACTTCTTTTCTAATTAAGAGAAATGTTTAACGAAAATATATGTTAGGTGGCGTAACCTAACGCAGCGTATTATCTAACAAGACTGGTAAAAAAATATTTAAAAAATATTTTTTCCTAAAATATTTAAAAAATATTTTTTCCCAATAGAAACCAAATATCGTATTTTAAAAAATTCTAATTGCGCCCTCACATAAATATTTATTACTTTTTGAAAGAAATATTTCACATGGAAAATGTATTCATAACGCTATTTAAACATTTTAGATCTGTTAACAAAACAAAAAATATTTTTAACACAAAAATCAACAATATACATATTACATACGTATATAGAACTGCACTCACCTAGAGCGTGTATGCAGATGTAGAATGTATTATAAAAGCTGTATTTGAGCGCATCCCAGTTAAAACGGTAACGAGTGAAGAGGTACCGTACAGTGTATTCACCTGAAAATTTGCTTCAACATCTTATATTTAAGTAAATTATATATACAAAGGCTTTTTTTTTAAATATTTCGCTTTTTTTTAATTGATTATCTGTAAAGTCATAAGAAAACGTCGATGAAAAACTGCATATTTTATGTATTGATTGTTTTATTATCACTGAATAATGAATATAAATATTATTTTGCGTAATATAAGGAGTGAAAATTACGATTTTTTTCTATCAATTCTAACAATAATATTTGCCTCGACATCAGAGCAAAGAAATGAAAATATAAATGTAAATAATTTTTTCATCTCCTCGAGTGGAGATCGAATCCACAACCAGTCGATTTTGGAGTCACACATTGTACCACTGCTCCACGACCGGCCTCTTGAATATTTGGTATTTAATTATAAAATTTCAACAAATTTATTCTTTGAATATTATAATTTATATTTTTAATTAAAATCTACATACCATAACTTGGACCATAAATAAAGGCAATAGAAACTAGAATCAAAACAGATTTTGTTCGACGTCTATTTGGTCCTTTTTTGAAAGCTACAGCTAGTGTGTGTTTTACATGTTTAATATCGAAAAACGATTTCAGAAATCCAATTACATTAGATTCATCCTAAAACAAGAGTTAATTTAAATTTTATAGTTTATTTTTCACTAATATTTACTAATCACGAGTATTAACGCCATTATGGCGTAGTTGGCATGTTCATGAGCATTGTGGGTTCGATTCTTATTCAGATAAAAATAGTATTTGTAATATATTGGGCGGGGAAGAACGGACAAGATCTAGATCAGCAAAAACAGCACTAGCATCAAAAGTTGAACTAAATGAACCAAATCAAACTACCGAATTCCGAATCGAATCAAACTAAATTATTACTCACCCCTTTTTTATGACATTTCGGTCGTTCTGGATCTTTTATATAAAAATATCCGTGAAACAAACTAAAACAAAACAACAGCGAACTTATTGAAAACACTCCGTAATAACCGACATGTTTTAAAAGGATGCCACTAAGCGCCGTTCCGATAGGACCTCCAAGAGTCAAACAAAGATTGACTATACCAACTCTAAACGTCCGAGTTTCTTCACTTGATATTTCGCTAATGTAACTAAAAGCTCCCATATGTATTGTAACCCATCCTCCAGTTATCGCTGGAAAGAACGCTTCAAAGAACATGGTAACTTGGACTGGTATTTCATAGAAATAGTACGTATTGAGTATATTGCTTAAGCACATAAGCAAATCTCCAACTATCGGCAGTAAGATACATATTTTTCGTTTTCCAGTCCTATCACTCCATGCTCCTACGAATAATATAAGTAAACTGGGAATGGCAGTCAAAATGATATTCTTCCAAACTTCCATAGAAGCGATAAGCTCTTGTACCATCAGTTCCTGCTTTTGATACCTGTCTCCTTCTTTTGCTATAAGTGCATCGCAGACACTGTCTCCATATTTTAAATTTACACGACAAGCTTTATCAAGATTAAGGTTTTGGGTAGCCAACCTTGCTAGAACACCAGGCACTACGTATAATATTAAAACTGGTTCTAAAGTTATATTATCTTTGATGTATCGTATTTTTTCTTTAAATGACTTTTTCTTTTCTACATTCTGCTCTTTTAAAGGCACTTCTTCTTTGGTTGCCATTCTGGTCTATATTGTTGAAATACCTGCGTGTATTATAATTAAATGTATTTGTTGATTCTTAGATTATGAAACATTATCACCAGTCAAATATACTTAAATCTGAGATGTTTCTATAGGTCGTTGTTATCAATGCTGACATAATATCTTGTTTTCTCTATTGTATTTATTACTCAGTAAATACAAATTAAAAAGAACCATAATTACTTAGTAACAATGAAGAAATTTAAATAAACGTCTATTACATGATTTAACATTTTTTAAAGTGTTATTCACACGCTAACGAAAGAAAGGTATTGAGACACGTATACAAATATTTTACGTATGTATGGTTCAGTGCCTAACAAAGAAAAAACGAAAACTTTATAGTATTAGTCCATCCGATTTTCAAAACCATTAATCTCGAAACCGCATGGAAATTAAGCTAAAAGTCATATATTTAGATCTACTGTTACTTAAAGTACAAAAAAATCTAGCTTCTAAATCAACGTAATCAAAATATACGAGAATTTATGCATTGCTAGATTTTATGTGAAATTTCCCGTAGAGCATTAATTGTGATATTACGCAAGAAGTGAGTGAGATTTTTCTTTTATCTATACTATAGTATAGCCCTGCAGTACAAAAGGAAAATCTGAAAAATAAAAATTTATATTTATATAATAACCAATACAAACTTATAATTGTAGTTCATTTCATACGAATTGTGCATAGGGTGGGCGTATGCAAACTGAAATTTGTCAATTTTATAAGTTTTATTTCCCGTTGACCTACAATCCTGAATCCTTAAATTTGTATCTATATTAGGTCAAATCTTACTTGAGATGCAATTACAATACAAGTTTTTTTCAGTTTAGTTAGACAATATGCTGGAGCTAAATGGAGGACGTCATCATAGGTCGCGAAGTTCCCTCGAGCCTCAACATTGGAGATAGAAAATAAAAAGTAATGAAAAAGCACTCACTTAAATTAATTCACTGAATTACCATAAAAATCTTCTGTGTTCACATTACTTTCATTATTATAAAAATATAAGGTTCAGAACATTGCACTGTCCTTATAGGTTTCTCTTTTCGGTTACAAAACCAAAGGTAACCAACGGTCGGAAATACTCACGTGAAAGTTTCCCTAAGATGTGTATTTTTGCTGTAATTCCTGTAATTTTCACGCCAAAGTGACGCTTAAACTGACTGGGATGTGTTCTATCACAGAATTATCATTTTTTATCTGGAGTGCAATATAAACAATTTTTGTTTGTATTTATTTTATTTATGTAATTATTATCTTTTACATGGACTAGTTACAGTCGTAATTAAATATTGGTTCCTACTGTACTGATACAGGTTTGATAAGTATGATCTATTTATGTTTTAGTGATAAAATGAAGGATTTTTTTTTTTTAAATTAACTAGTATTCAACTTCGAGGCCTTTTGCTAGTATGAATTTTAAGTGCCAAAAAAATATAAAAAAGAACCGGAGGCCCCGTGGTGCATGGGCACAAACATGTGACTGTAAACGAGACGATTGTTGGTTCGAGCCTCAATCGGGAGAATGAGTTATTTAATATTTTAACTTCCTCGCTTTGCTAGCGATGCGAATTGCGGCGTCGGCGGCGCAACCGCAAAACATTATAAAATAGGCGGAAAAGTGGATAACGGAAGTGTCGTAATGGTGAATGGAGTCTTAACACTAAGTTCCCAAATTCACTCTGCCTGATTTACTATGTGCGTTTTAAATTTAAATTATCACATTTTAAATACTATTTATAAAAATTATGGCAATATTCTTTTATTTTGTAACATTTATTTTGAGAATGGAACTTATATGATCTAATTTATGGGAACATAATATGGAGATATTGTTGAATCTAATTAATACACATATTATGTTAATACCTACAGCTCCGTACATATGTATCTTATTACTAACTAGCGACCCGCTCGCGGCTTCGCCCGCTTAAACCACAGAATTAT
>DWAO01007578.1:0-10088 GCA_018230605.1 Heliconius congener
AAATCAATAATCATGTATTTTAAGCGGGCGAAGCCGCGAGCGGGCCGCTAGTATAGAATATAAATAAAATTATATTACAATTAAAATGTAATTATTGATTTTTTTCTATAAAATATTATAATTATAAATGTATAGCAGTCATATAGGCCAGTCGTGGCGCAGAGCCATTGGGTGTGACTGGATGTGGGTTCGATCCCTACTCGAGGAAATTAAAAAATTATTTAAATCTATATTTTCATTTCTTCGCTCTGGTGTCGAGGTAAAGCGCGGCATTGAGTTCCGCCACTCAACACGCAATGTCTCCAGATTCCGGCGGAAAGTGGCGAGTTGAGTGCCTTAACACTATGTTCCCTCGGCCTTCCCTACTGTGTGTGCGGGATACATCGTGAAGCTGATTTGATTTATAAATTTATACAAAATTTGCATATTCAACAAAAGCCCATCATCAAATTGGACCTAAAATTAAATAGAAAGCCGCTAAAAAAATATAACAAAGTAACGCCCTTACCGCAAGTCGTTTCATCCCCCGGTGACGTGACAAAAACACCCCGGCGCCTCTAAATATCTTTAAGCGCTTCTCATTATTCGCAATAGCCATAACAATTTAACCCTTCAAAGCAGATGGGGTCATTTTAATACGAGTAAACGTAATTTCGAGTTAAGGTGAAAGTACTGTAGGTTGTTATTTACAGCAGATTCCATTGTATTGAAAATTTCATATACATATTGGATGATAATATAAAAATTGTACATTTATATAAATAAAAAAAAATATATTATGGATTTTAATTTAATAAAAATATGCAAAACTCTTTGAAAATCTTATAAGTATATAAAAAATATTCCGTTATTACCTCTGAATACAAGATGAAGTATGGAATTTGTACTTTATATCACTTATGATAACATATATATTTTCATTTCTTCGCTCTGGTGTCAAGGCAAAAGCGCAGCGTTGAGGTCCGCCGCTCAACACGCAAATGCCTCCAGAAGGCCTACATTCGGCGGAAAGTAGGGAACGGAGTGTCTTAACACTAGGTGTTAAGACACTCCGTTGGTTGGTTCCCTCTGCCTACCCTGCTGTGTGCAGGATAAAGCGTGAAGCTGATAACATATCTCAATTGAAAGCAATTAAAATATTACATAGCTATGCAATATATTATTCAATAGTTATAAATTAAACTGAACTATAAACAAAGGAAAACCTGTATAACATACTGTCAGACGTTGTCATTACTTTACTCAAATATTTCATCGTATTAGGCCCAGACAGATATTGCTAAACGTCACATAAAATGCACGCTGAGCTCCGACAGGGAGCTAGATTGGGGTTCATTGAATTCAATTCCACATTCATTATTTGAAAGTCATATTTGAAAGTATTATATTTTTTGTATAATAAATATACATATTAATTAATATACTTGTAGTTGTAATATTGATAGATTGAACTTGTAAATAGAACAAATATAGGAATCATTTTTCTATTTCTAACCCTGCTCTCAAAAATATAAGATGTTTTAGTTCCATATAATGAAAAAAATAATATGACTATAATTTATATAATCTCAATAACAAAACGAATATACAAAGCTGCCTTTTTTCTACAGCGGTCACGACGGAATTCTATAGGATTACTTTTGAGTTCTAAAGGATTTTGTGTACCAGAAGCTGCGGGTGGTCAACAAATTATATTGAAATTTTCTTTCAGCGTTATTATATTTTTAAATCTTTGATGAATAAACGAATATCAACCTTCTCGGTAAAGGTGTCCTAATGTCTATACACTTAAAATTCAATTTAAATGTACAAAAAATATTGGAATATTTCAAATGCAATGAATCACAAAACTAATCAAACTGACACGTGACCTGAAACAGAGTTTTTGTCACACTTAACAACCTATTATATTTAGTTAATCTCCTTACAATACAATCGTTTTTTGTTTGGTTTTGTTTCTCTGTCGAAGTTGATTTAGTGATGTGTGGATAGAGATTTAGTTTTTAAAACGTTATAAGAGTTTTGATTAAAAAAAACGTTTTATAAACATTTTAAATAAAAATATTTTTTATTTTATTTCAAAAATGGATAAAAATAGTATCAAATATTTCAAAATTTCACTAAAATGCAGATTTTTTTGTGTCTAAAGTTAATATTAAGTGATATTTACAACTATAAAATGATTATGTCTTTCCGGCATAATCTGGAAGATCTGTAAAGATTAAACAAAATATTTTACGCAACCCTTTATAAGTCCTAATATTATTAGGAGGGTTAAATGACACCGTTCGAAGAATATTCCGCTACGACTCATTGTTAATTGAATTAAACATAATTCGGTTATTTCTTTAGTCTCAGTCATTGACGAGTTAACCCTTCAACGCAGATGGGTCTGTCTCAGTGGAGAAATTTAATTTGAAAACTGGTATTACTTTAGATTTTAATTATAGAAACGATTGTCTTTCATCAAAGTATTATTCATTTAACGTTTATAAAATATAGTGTAATAAAAATGATATTTTCTTACGTTTTTTTATGTAATTAAAAGGTAAAATAACATTTAAATTAATATTATTAAAAAATAATGCTAAGTAAAGTATTATGTCATAGTACATAGACAAATAAAATAATTTATTTAAGTTTATATTCAACTTATATGAGACTACGTTTTCTATTTTATTCTCGTTTTTGAACAATGTGTTGTTTAGTTGAAACTAGTAACACACTTTAAGAACCAATAAACTATGAATAAAAAAAACAGCTCATGCACCAACGCTATATTAAATATAAATATAATATAATCTAATCTAATTATATCAATATATTTTTCAAATACAACCAAAATAAAAACCATTTCTATGCTTACAAAAAACAATGCGAAAGAAACACACCATTGTTCGCTCACTTACATTTTATATTATTCAATATATTTTATCTGTACAAATGTAAAAAAAATAAAAACAGACTACGGAAATGCTTTTATATTTGTCAACGTCAAGTCGCCCATTGCCTCGGAGTAACAAAAAAAAATGGTAATTTTTTTCGCAAATGAACCGTGTCTCGGTTCTCTTATTAGATTAACAGGTCGATTTACAATTCTGTGTGTTCACGTATCTACATGTTTATTTTACGGAAATGAATAGCAATTTGCGGAGGGTCGCTATTGTTGACTTTGCATTATACGCTTATATTATGTTGTTGTAATACGAAGTCACACGTTCTTTTAATATTGTTGATATTGTTTTTTTTTTTTGCTTATTTTACTACGGATTAGATAATTTGGACTGGATTATAAATTTAAGTTATACATAGAAAAGTTTCGATTCATGAATAATACTTTTTTAATTTTTTAATTTTTAAGTTTTTTGATTAATTTTCAACATAATAAGTAAAATTATGTGTTACTCAGTTACAATTTTATAAAAACATAGTTTTACTATGAGTACTAACTAATCTTTTATTTTATAAAAATATCTCACTTCGGTGGGTAAAACATTTAAATATTAAGAAATATTAATAATAACATTAAGAATAAAAATTGCATAGATACATAATATGACATGATATAAAGTAAATACTAATCGAAATTAACAACTTGCAAGCTTTTAGCAACTTAGTTGCATAGTTAGTGCTAAGTGTCGAATCCCACCGCACATCAACACGCCGCGTGCTCCCGACAGGCAATACACGCGCAGACCGAACGTTATGCGATACTACAATAGCTCTATATGGAACTCTACACACTTGCAACCGTTGTCTTTTTTAAATGTTTTTAAATTGAATATATTTCTTTATGTTTGTATGTATGATTTTATGTATGAAATTTTTTTTTTATGGAAATGATTGATAAATACTTTTTGTTTGTAAAATAAAATTATTACTTCAAATATGTTGTACAGAAAAATAAAAAAAAATAATTGTGTTTCCTTTCATCATGTCGCTAATAAAGAAATAGCATTTTTTATCCAACTTTAATAATTATTCAAAGATATGTTATGTGAAAAACTAAGTCATTCATACATTTGTATAAAATATATAAATAAATTAATGTTTAAATAAAATGAACGTAAGTATGCAAAGCTTATATCCATATTAAGAGCGTCCTAAGACTAGCATCTTGTTACGAGTTCATATTAGATTAAGCTGAGACCTGAAGTCATTAAGACCTGTCGGATACATTGGTAGGGTTAAAGCCATTTGCGTATGGTTTCGAGTTGCACTTTGAATTAAATGGTCATTGTTTTTCTTTTTTAAGCTGTCCGCACATAGCAATATAGGCAGAGGAAAGCTGTGAACCTAGTGTTAAGACACTTCTTTCCCATTAAGACACTTTCGTTCCCAACTTTCCGCTGAATTTAAGCTAGCTCTTTACTTAAAAATATTAAATATTAATTTCCTAGAGTGGGTATCGAACGCACAATCTGTCGCACTACGACGTTTCGATTTTTTTTTATATTCTAGATTATGATAAGAAGTTAGTTAAGGATTTACCCTTCGATTTTAGTTTCGAATCTTCTTATCACATTTAATATGTACATTACACAAAAACAATCAGTACCTACTATAATATAGTTCGCTTTCCGCTCAAGCAAAATATTATTATTTTTGTTATCTAATTGTATAAATTTTGTACCTATGTTACAGCACATATCTTTGCTCTATTGATATAATAAAGTTTAATTAATTATTAAGCCTAATTACATTGAAAATAGCTTACTGCCTTAATGTATTAAATTATAGGAAATAAGATAATTCTATTTAGTGTTAAAATAAATCAGCGTCACGCTTTATCCCGCAAGGTAGGCTGAGGAAACCTACTATTAAGACACTCCTTTCTATAATTCCCGACGAGTTCTGTCTAGCCTAGAGTTTTTGTAGAAATAAAATTCAATATAAAATATTCCCCTAATAGCCATCGCTAATGAATCAATCCCCTATAAAAGAGGTAAAACAAGTCATTTCTCGCTAATATGAGTTTGATTGGTGTTTCTGTGCATCTGTTTCGAATTTGGCCGCGGCCTGTAATTTGTGAGCATTAGTCAGTTGACGGTTGTATTAGTTTTGGATATCTATCAATTTGTAGAGTTATATTTAAAAAATCATTTATTAAATATACAAAATTTAGGCAAGGGAAGGTTTTCTTTTATTTATCTTTTTAGGTTGTGGATGTATTAATTCTTTTTAACTATAATAATAAGTTTTATAAAAAAAAACATTAAGGGCAGTCGTGGCGCAGGATTAGCCTATCACTGTGAGCGCGACAGGCTGTGGGTTTGATTCCTTCTCCAGAAAATGAAATATTTATTTAAATTTCCAGTTTATTGCTCTGGTGTCGAGGCAAAGCGTGATGTTCTGTCATTCAACACGCAATGCCTTTAGAATTCGGCGTAAGGTGTCTTATCACTAGGTTCCCTCTGCCTACCCTGCTATGTGCGACATACAGCGTAAAGCTTACTTGATCTGATTTTTTTATACCACATCAGGGACATTAAAATAATTTATTATTTTCTGCCAACTGGGATTTGAACTCACTACCGTCATTTGTAGACAGTTTTATCGATGCCTCATGGTGACCTAAAAGCCTTTTTAATAGATATTATAAATACATTTCACTTTCAAATATAAATAGACCAGAAAGACTTCTATTGTATTCAAAAATGCATATATCGCGAAATCAAAGAACAGTTTCCAAAACATAAATCTTGTATAGATGTTTTATTATTCCCGACCATTCGGCATACACAGTATTGCACTTTTAGATAAACCTTTCAGAAGTGGTCAATAAAAACTGTCGGTTGTTCACCGAGAGCGTTTTTTTTATTTAGTTATATTCTATTGACTTATATATATATTCTAAATAAGTTTTGTTTTAGACGACAACGAAATATTTATTTATTGTTGAGTGGCGGAATTTAACGCTGCCTTTGTGTATGGAAATGGAAATAATAATTGTAATAATTCTCCCGAGATATAATGAACCCACAACCACAGCGTTTACAGACGGACAATACATCGCTGCACCACCACGAGTCACGAATACTGTAATATGAGTATATTCGTATCGTACTTACATATATCAGTAAATATATTCTTTTATGCAGATATCAACTATGCAGGAGAATTTGTCTTATGAAACGATCTAATCTCAGGAACTACTGGTTTGAATTGTAATTCATTTATTTACTTTTATCTTCAAACTGTATAGCTGTAGGGTACCTGGGAGCCTAGGTAAATACACTCCATTCACAAACACAATTTTAAGCCAGTAGTCCTATATACATATAAGTATTTTCCATATAAACAGAAGAAAACTTAACGGATTAGTGATAAAATTTTAATATGGAAAATAAGAACCAGGTGGCGAAGTATTTTTACCGTTCTGGATAATGCAAATATGCACCTGTTCCTAGCAATGCACTCTACGTGCAGATCAGATGAATTAAGCAAATTGGATCTCGTAGAAAGCTACGAGTCTGTTAAAATTTTGTTAACATAACTATATTTTAATATATTCAATAATGTTTTCCATTTTCTTGTATTATAATGAAGTAGAGAGTTTAGTCGTGGTGTAGAAATTAAATGTTTAATTATTAATTTTTCCTCGCTCTGGTAACTACGGCGGCGTTGAGTTCCGCTATTTTCGCAATGCATACATAATTCAGCGGAATGCGTGTATGGAAGTGCTTAATAGGAACGAAGTATATTAGCACTAGGTTCCTAGGTTCCCCGTGCCTACCCCACTATGTGTGGGATACAGCGTGAAGCCAAAAAAAATGTTAGTAATCTAGTAAAAATTCTGTGTATAATATATCCTCCCGCCGTTAATTATAACATTTCGAATAATAAAAATACTATTAAATTTAATTGACATATTATTAACATTTCCATCTCGTAAACTAATGAACCCCATACAATTCCAATTACAACACGAAATACAAATCTAATTTCAACACAAAAAATAATTTCATAAAACAAAAGCCTTAATGGATAAGCTGTTGTGATGTTAATTAATGATGTTGTAGATTCATAATAAGTCAAAAGGCGAGTCACAAGTGATGTTAGGAACGGGGGTGGAATGAAGATGTCACTGTGTAATCGGATGGTCGGGCGCCCGAGATGTGACGTTGATAGATCGTCGTCAGTCTTAAGATTTTGAGTGGTCTATTTAATAAGCGTTTTGAAGATTATATATATTTGGGTTCCTTTAAATTAATAATGAGTCAATTGAAATTAAGTTCACAAAAACATTTTTTTCTTACTTACTTTATATGTAATCATTCCCCCGAAAGATAAAAAATCTAAAACCATCGCGTTTACAATTAAACTTTACCAGGACAGCTTTCCGTCACGTGGTAATTATTCAAATAATTTCCATGATTAGTAAATAAGTATATATATTTTTAGATAAAAAAAATGTCATATTTAGATTGCGGTAAAAATAAAAAATATATAAATCATTTTCGTTTCTTCTTCATATTACATTAAGCGTAAGGGTCTCGGGTGGCGTTTAATTCCGCAACATAACACGCAACTCTCAAATGATCGAAAGTGGAGGACGAACTAACATACGTCTAAGTTTTCCACCAACTCCACCACTAGCGGGGAAACGCGTTAAAAAATTAGGACTTCCCTCTCTTACCACTTGTACCACAATTTCCGCGGACACAAGATATCTTGCTTACTAATAGGCTTAACAATGATTTTCTTGCTTCCACTCCGATTAATTGTTTTAGATAAATGGTCCTCTTTGTTATTAATGAAATGATGCTTAATTCGTTTTTGTATTTTCTAATTTAATAATTAATATACTTCTTACTGGATCAGCATAAAAAATTACTTGAGTTTTTTAGCTTTTTTTAGAGAATTTAGTGTTAAGACACTCCGTTCCCCAACGTTACATTCGAAGTCCAATTTTTATGTACAATTAATGTATTAGTATAATAGTTAATGCAATAGTTTAATGTACCTTGTGATGGCGTTTATTTAGAACAGTGGTTCCCAAACACTGTGTGGGCCGTGGTCACTGGCACAGTGGTCCGCAGAAGCCTGAATATGGTCCGCAAACGATTTTAATTTCATGACTGAAGATGGTGAGGTGAAGTTTCTATTTAATAGTCACAGCTAATTTTTATTAGACCTACATGCATAGTGGTCCCTGCTACCAAGAATTATATAAAAGTGGTCCTTGATCAAGAAAAGGTTGGGAACCTCTGATTTAGAAGCTTGATTTTTTCTATGCTTCAAGGGACTATAGGCTTGTTTCAGCTTGATACCTCCATGCGATCTCGAGATGAATGATCTTAACAGACAGGCAGACGGATTGGCCTCACTCAAGGCCAAGGCCACGACCAAGCGATCCTATAATGGTTTCGTTTTTACCTTTTGATACACGGAACCCTAAAATATTGTGCTGCAACGCACCGTTGTTGTCCAATCATTAAATTCATTATTTTAAAATTCTATAATATTCACCACTCCCTAATCTTTTTTAATAGCTCCTACATATACATTTAATATAGAACGTTTATGCAAATGCGGTTTTTGCCATATCCGAGTAAATTTGCATTCATTTGAGGTCTCATTCCTGATGTTCAATGGTATGTATGGAGTATAAGTTATTTTTTGGATTGTTTTTCTAATGGCTGGTTTGCATATTATCCGTGAGTTTGTAAAACAAATATTTAATTCGTTGATATTTAAACAATGTACCTCTACAGTAAAAGAGGACAGTATAAAGAGTTATACATTAATATATATTGTGTTTTGTTTTTTATGATTATTTATATATAAATGTAAATAAAATATATATTATATGTAATTAATTATTTTAAATAAAAAAAATCTTTCTTATAACATCTTCATCTTCATCATTATCACATCATATCTTTCTTTTTTTCCACATAACGGGGCAGGCAAAAGAAATCTAGTGTTAAGACACTCAGTTCCTCATTAAGATAAAATTTTTAAAATTAAATATACTTAAATGATATTAAACAATAATATTATTTAAGTGTATTTAGGGTTAATTTGTTGAATATCTCAATTAAAAAAAAATCGTAATTAAGATAAAAAAACATTCGTTATTCATAGAAATTTTCATATCTATCAAGGTAGGTACCCGCGTACAAAAAATGTAGTCTATTTGTTAAGTTATTTCACAATCTTTGTTATTTCACAATCGATAATACCGATTAAGGCTGTCGCAGTCCAGGCACAAGCGTATGACTGTAACGCAATTGTTGTGAGTTGGATTTTACTGAATATGGGACTGAATTACTATTTATTAATTACCTTACTCCTCTCTGGTACCAAAGCAAAAGCGCGACGTCGAGTTCCGCAACTCAACACGTAATACTTCTAAAATTATATATATATAGTAATAAATGTATTGTGTAAGTAACTACATGAACTTAAAAGGTAGACGTGTAGATGTATAGTGATTACTATTAAAAACAATTTAATAAAATAGGCCAGTCGTGGCGCATCGGCACAAAGTGTGGCTGTAAAACCGACTGGTTGTGGGTTCGATCTTCACTCGAGGAGATGTAATATTTACTTAAATTTATATTTTCATTTCTTCGCTCAGAAAAATACAGAAATATAGTAATTTTTTTTATCCAGAAGTTCTAGCGATAAGCATAAAATTATATGTTTCGTCTTAGTAGTCATATAGCCTTGCTTAAATGTCATGGTCTTTGGTGGGGTTTCCTCCATTCTACCATTAAAATTATTAATTTATAGTATTATAATTTTATTAATTTATCTTTATGAAGCCATCTTGGTCGCCGGCGCATTGACTGGTGGCAAACATGACTTTTTGGGCTCGTTGACCAAGCGGCTGATTTCATTATTTTTATTTCTTCGCTATTGATAAAATAAAAGTAATATTGAAAATATAATGTTTCAAATATTGAGTGGAAAGTCAGGAACGGCATGTCTTAATAGTTTCCTTTGCCTATCTCCGCTTATTCCTGGATTGAACTCACAACCATCGCGTTTCTAGTAGTTAATTTATGTCACAATGGTATAAATAATATAATCAGCTTCACGCTGTATCCCGCACACTGCAGGGTAGGCAGAGGGAACGT
>DWAO01007579.1:0-10086 GCA_018230605.1 Heliconius congener
GACAAAGCCTAGCCGGCATCACGACTAAACCTCTCTACTTCTGTCCATCGCCGCAGGACTATTGTTAGTAATCGGGGTCCATTGTTAGAGCCAAGTCATTTGCGCAGGAGATTTTACAGTGCACAAAAACGTATATAACGACAGTGTGCGCGCAAACACAGGTGCACTCTTATCCCTACCTCCCTGGATCCGATGGAACGGGGACCGCTACAACCGGAGAGAAGTAGAAACGTCCTTTAGCATCAGTAAAGCCTTTGATGCGGGTCTAAGCTTCACGTAGAGCTTAGCGTTGAGACAGGCTGGGATCGCCTGTCAATCTTAGCGGTAGACGTCCGCTATGGAGGGTGCTGTTGGAGAAAGGACAGGGTATAGGGATACAGCTGTCACAGGATACAGGAGTGTAACAGAAGTAGCTAGAGTAATCCGGGGTCGCGTACCCGTAGTAGTCTAATAATATAAGCTACCGGACAGGTAACTTGCAAAACTACCCTCTGGATGGAATGGAATGGAATATGTAATCTACCACACTAAACTACTACATTCAAAAAAGTCCTGCTCTATATACTTCGTTACAGCACCTACCTATATCAAAATGTAATTTATTAAGTAACTTTATTACTATTTTCTCACAAAACATTATTTTCTGTAAGAACCAATTGGTAGTCCCAAGTAATTTATTTGACGAATTTCGATTAGTATTAGAAGGTCTTTTGACGGTCTTAATGATATACTCGATACTGTAGATTGGATAGAGAAAATGTGTAGGGCGGAATCATTAGTAATTAATGGAATGGGCATTATTTCGTACAAAAAATATTGGTCGACGTAACATAAAACCATCGGTAAATATGAAAAGAAACATCTACGTGAAAAACGGGAATGTCTCATTAATTAACGTGATATTTTTTTTCATATCATACGCTGTAATAACATAGCGAATGGAAAAATGTGGAATACATTTGCAATCAAAATAGTCTTTTTCCTATATAAATGAAGTCTAGATGGTTTTAAGGTTTCATTATATCGTATTATTTCAAATACGAACGAAATAAAAGATGAAAATTATGTTTTAAATTAGTCTTACGTTAGTTAAAAAACCTCTTTGAGTATTTATGTAACTCTATGAATATTTTCCTTCAATTACCTTAAAAGTTATAGATAATTATCAAGTTGAAAGATGTACTTGCAAAATGTTTATTATCTGTATTTTAGTTTCACATTTACTTTGGATATTATCAAACTACAATTCCATGTGTGAAACGAGAATGCTATAAAAGCTATAACTTTAAATCTTTGACTACAGAAAAACATTTTTTTTCATTGCACTTCCTTATTCTTGCATCTTGAAAGAGGGAATGGATCGTCTTATATATCTCGTATCTATACTTTAATTTTTGTTCTTCATTTTTTTCTTTTCACAGTTAAACGCCACTTTCTAAAAGCAAGAAGGAAACTAAAGCGTTATAAATATATGTACATTTCCGTAACTGAAAATTGAAACAGCATGAAACAGCATAACTACCAAGAAACTCTTAACAATGACCTTATACATAACGGGTTCAATAGATGTATTGAAATCTATCATTAATTTTATTTAAATTTTATATAAAAAAATTATAATATAAAATTTGCAAATTTTATACATTCTATCAAAAGTTACCTAAAAATTATATATAACAGAAAAGAAATTCTATTCAGATATCACTTTACTAGCAAGACGGTTTGTCCGCTACAAGTAATAGAGATACCCGAGTAAAAGTTACATAGATGTGGCTGAATAGTGAGGTCAATTTATAAACGAGTGTCGAACATCAGTCACCGAGAGCGGTCTCACTCGACGCACGACCGCGTGATATATTGGCCCACTTTTACCTCCTTGACGTTCTTTAAAACCGCTATTTCCTATAATGAATAGTAGTGGATTCAAAATAATATCGCGAAATTCCCACAACTTCATCGATGATTGCCTTTAAATGGTTTTCGCTTTAACTTTCCTATCCAATCACAAGTTTGATAACTTTATTTTATAAAGAACAAAGTGTGTTAATGAATTTTGAATACGTTTCCGTGCAAGTTAAGCTTTCTTTATATTTTTCTTTAATAGAGAACATATTAATAAAGTATATATATTTAGCTAAAAGAAAAGTAAAATATAAGAAAAATCTATCGGTTAGTAATTCTTATTGAGAGAAATTTATAATCCAAGATTTGCTTAATTTGGCTTTTTCCTGGTTTATACGCAAAATAAATTGATAAATTAAAGAAATGACTCATTCGCGCGGTTTTTATATATTAATTTTGTATAATTTTTTATATATTAATTAACGTATACAGCAGGTAATATCAGTTATATAGGCTTATAATTATGTTCATATTTGAGGTAAGTAGTGGCGCAGGGGCAAACGTGTGACTCTTCGACCCGACAGGTTGTGGATTGATTTCCGCTCGAGGAAATAAAATATTTAATATTTTCATTTCATCGCTTAAGTGTCAAGGCAAAGCGCGGAGTTGTTTTCCGCTACTTAACACTCAATTCCTCCAGAACTCGACGAAAAATGGGTAACGAAGTATCTTAATATTAAATTTCCTTCCTCTGTCTATATCGCTGGGGTACAGCCTGAAGTTGAAAAAAATGTATATACATATGTTTTTACCTTTGTCAGTATCATATGCACTAAGCAATAAACAGTCCGCGAGGTGTAATCTGAGCTTTGTATTTGCGTAAATGACCAAAAGTAGAGTAAAAAAAAACGTTGAAAAGTAAAGATAGGGTGTCGTAATATCGTGGGACAGCGTCTGATTGCAAATTATGGTTATAGGTTCGTTATTAAATTCTGGAGAATCATTTACATTTGCCCCGCTAGTAAGACAAAATGTGGCGTTGAGTTCTGCCTCTAAGCATATAATGTTTCTAATTCAGGCGAAAAGAGGGAACGAAGAGTCTTGGTACTGAGATCTCTCTGCCTACCCTGCTATATACAGAATACAGCGTAAAGGTAATAAGATTTTAGTAAAACCAAGAATTTAAACTGAACTTTGTAGATTCATTTGTTATTTTGATAGTATTGAATAATTGACTAACCTTCTTCTGACCTTAATCTCATAATATTAGTTGAGAAGCTTTTAGAAATTAGTCTCTACTGAATCAAAATTTTTAATAATTCATTATTTAAACAAGTTCTGATTACTAAAGTTTATATTAAGAGCTTTAAGTTGAAAATTTATCAGACTGGTAGAAATAAATTAATATTTATAGCATGATAATATTATGATATGAAAACTTTTATAATTTTCTAGCAAAAACATATAGTACTATATGTAAAGAAGTAAAACTAGTAAAGCCTTTGGAAAATAGAACAAGTGCTGCCGCTCAGGTATTCACAAAGAAGTGAAGGTCTCATTATCGCGACCGAAAGGAACAGTCTTACGCCTCTAAATGTAGATTAAAAACATAAAATAGCACTTCCACGACGCTAACCACTCGCATGCTTTCTTATCGAGGAGCTAAAGACCGCCGCCCGCGCCGTAGCAGTAGGTGTGTCACGCGATCCGACGATTAAAACGACTATTCTAAATTATATCGCTTTTTTAATTATTTGCTTACAAAGCCAACCTTTAAGTTTATGCGATAATATTGCTGTTTTAAATTTAGCATAGCAGGTTATGACGTTATATGGCTGCCGTAAAACGTTCAACTTCGTTAAAGTGTAGGTATTGAAATTTTATACGAAAATTTTAATGTTTCATCAAAATTTGTCTAAGTTTTTTATACGAATGCCAAATAAAGTGGATTTAAATTTCACTTAAGAAAGTTTGTATTTGAAATAATATGTTGTTTTTTTTTGGTTAGGGAAAATGTTGTGTTACAAACAAATACACCAAAAAGCTAACATGCTATATAAACCCTAGATTCATAAACATACGTCTCTCATACACCCTAAACTAAAAGAACTCGTATAGCGCATTACGTGTAAGAGATGCAAATACATGCGTCTCAGTACCTTCTTAGAACAACGAAAGCGCCCTCTGGTGCAAGTAGTCTTGGCGCGTACACGAACAGTTTATGGATAGGGATAGGGATAGACTGGCCAAGGTGTCTGAGATACGTATGCTTATGATTAATGTTAACAATTTTAACTTTTATTAGTTTAAAGTAAACCTGACAATAATAGTATAAAAAACTGTAGTTCTCTATGATTCTTAGTCAAACTACATGATAGAAACATAATACGAATTTCTTGTATATGAGAAAAACTACAAATAAAAATGGAGAACCTCCGGCATCTTTCTTTGAAAAGCAAATTACTGAAAGTGGTCATAATATTAATCGTAATGTGATTGATTGCTAATATAATAAGTATGGTTGCTAATATAATAAGTATGGTTGCTAATATAATAAGTATAATATCCGTTATAATAAAGAAAAATACTGATAAGACGAACATTTATGAAAGAAGTGTCAGATAAGGTGGTAGGGAAAAACAACTTTGTCTAGCTGCCTAAAACAGAACATCGATGCCATTTTAGGCGATAGTTTGCCTATCATGATAAAAAATTCTGCCTTAAATGTTCAGAAAGATTTTTAATTTTTTCGTCATATTTGTCAATAAAAAAAAATTATAACGAATATTTGTAGATTCTTATAAATATCTTTGGTAATACTTAAATTAGGTGACCTTAAAGTAAGGTGTATTAGAGACGTATGCTTATGTATGTAACCGTAAATATTGTTTATGAATCTCGGGTTAAATATGTAACTAGGTCCTCTTTGTCTAAATTGCAAAATACAACATTTATTTAAATATATGCAATAATAATACATAAAAAAACTTCAAGTTGCTCGCAAGAGTATAAGCGTGCTACTTTAAACACGACGGTTGGAGATTCGATTGCCACTCGGTGGAACGACATATTTATTATTTTCATTTCCTCGCTCTGGAGCAATACGCAATGCCTATGAAATTCTACAGAACGAGAAAAACGGAAGTGCCTTAACACTAGAGTTCTCAGATCCCTTTGCTTACACAGCTATATTCAAGGAAAAGGAGAAGGAGGAAAATTACAAATCAAAGAAATATAAGTGTGTAGTAAGTAGGTAGTACACAAATTTTATAAAAATATTTTATTTGAACTATATGTTACATATTAAATTAAATGAAATACAACAAATATAGTATATATATAAATATACTATAATATATTAAAAGCGTTTAAATGTTATAGGTACGATTAGAAGTTGTAACACACTCACAAAGAGTTCTCAAAAGTGGAACACTCTATATAGAAAGTTAGGGAAACCGTTAAACTGTGATCCAGTCATTGGTTCTACGTACAACTAGCGCACATATACGATTGTTATTCTCATTGTCGATTCTCACTCGTACATTCAAAGAATTCAAAATATAAAATATTCGTTTTGCAAGCATATTTCGACAAGTTGGCCATGAGGAAGGGTTGTTATGGGGCAGGAAATTACTGAATAAATTCGATTGACTCCACCACCTGGGGCGGGCTATTGGCGCCTGATCGCCTATTTGCGTGTTCACCTTACACCGCTCTTGGAAGTACTCTGCTATGAAATAACTCGCTTAAATTATCTATAATACACTGTAAAATTGTGCAAAGTAAACAAATATAATTTTAAATATATTAGAATAATAGGTGTTTTTACACTTGAAGAAGTGCTGGTGTGGTTTAAAATATACATGGTGTTTTTTATGAGTAGCAAGCAATAAGAACTCATTATGACTATATGAGTTTAAAATTAGTTTCATTGAAACATTTGAAGTGGCAACCCTCACAGTGTTGTTATGGTTGCTAATTATATGCTTAGTCTGAGTAAGTTCGCGTGTAAATGGCGTTGCATTTGCCTTTTCAGTTAACTAGGCTTCAAAATTTAATTGAGTTCATTACAATTATACTTGAAGGGGGTAACATTTTGCTTTCCTTAAAATAGTATGTTTTATTATATTAATAATTCATATATATCAGTAAAGTAAAAAAAAAGTATAGTTTCAATACATTTCACAATCTCACTTCAATTTCGTTTTAGATGTTGCTTTGGTTTTTAGGAAGTTTTAGTAATGAAAAACTATGTTCAGTTGCAATAGCCTAACAATCTCGCCTGCGCTAAAACAACTAAAACGGATATCGGTAAATAAAAACATCTAAAGATAGCAAGATGTAAATTTCATACATTTTAGGTACCTAATTATATTGAGAGACTATTACACTAGAAAATTAAATGAAAACACTTCATCTCGGCTGTTTCCCGCTCGGATAAGGAAAAATATTGGCATATAGATTATGAAAATCACGCTTTTCATATATGTTTAGAATCATTTTGGGTGTAAATTAAGTTTTATATTATGTATGCATCATAAAATCAGCTTCACGCTGTATCCCACATTTCTGCTCGATCGGGGATCGAACCCACAACCAATCGGTTTTACAGTCACACTTAGTGCCACTGCGCCATGACTGGCCTCCGACAGACAGAACAAGAGCCAAAAATTACAAAAATCATATTTTTGTTTTCTGCTGCTTGTATAGAGAATCTCATAAATATTTGTTTAGTTATATTCGATGTACAGAACTAACCTCTTGACCTTAACTATACACGTTGATAGATGTGCTTATTTATTTTTGTAATATTTTGAACCCACGACCGTTGCCTTTAGCCAAAGCCACATTCCGTTTCCATTTCGCCATAACGACGTCAATTATTTAAAGTAATGTCATTTTATTTCACTATACAAAAAGCACTTACAGTAAATTAGAACATTATTAATTTAAAAAGTTTACGCATAACTCTTTTATGAAAACAAGTTTATTTCGTTTTACTTTTATATAAATATTATAAACTCATTGTTTTCTATGATGTCTTCAATGTTTGAATATTCAACCTGAAGAGCGATATGAATGTTAATTAAAAACATTTTACGTTGGAAAACAACGTCCTTGAGTAAGGCACGGCTTCAGACATGAATCGGATGTTTCATTAATACACGTGGAAAATGAGTAAAGAGCAGACGGACATATTTTTTTAAAATGATTTTTCAAATTAATATGATATTTTTATTAATGTTCTATATTCTCTATATCTATCTATATTTATTTTAATGTCTACAAAAACAAATCAGTGACTATATGTATTTGAGATGTAAGTAAACCAGATTTGTATTCTTAAATTTGTCAAAGAAACTCTGGAGGCTTATACTCGTATGTAATACTGGGGCAGACAGAAGATACGGGTTCGAACATTAAGTCAAGAGGTACTGCCTCAAGTTTATTATAATATTTAATATTATTTAGGACGTAATTGGTCAACACATATGATAAAAATTGGAACCGTAAACTAATATCTTTATCATAGGACAAAGACCATGAAGATACAGTCTTAGCACAGGGGCACAAGTGTAAACACGTTTGTTTGTGGGTTCAATCCCCATTCGAGGAAATGAAATATTAATTTTAATTTATATTTTCGATCTGGTGTCTGGTGCCAATCAACACGCATAGCCTCTAGAATTCGGCGGAAAATGCGAAACGAAATTTCTTAACACTGGGTTCCCTCTGCCTACTGTGAGGAATACAGCGTGAAGCTGATTTTGTTTATTAAAAGCCATTAATGTATTTGCGATTCGATAACACCTACCTAATTCTTACATTATAACAGCATTATGTTTTGAAGTATCAAAACAAAATAATTTTATTTAACAAATCATTTTAAATGACCCTCATTACAAAGTTCGCGGAAGAATACCTGCAGGAACAGCCTTTCATTGTATAGTATATCCTATTGTAAATGCTTAATAAACACGATAATTCAAAGCGATTCGCCATTCATACTAGCAAGCAATTAAAATTGTGAAGATGACCTAATTATTCTCTTTCTTTATTCTTGAAACAATAATAGAAAGCGCTTAGTATATACTAGAATTTATTCCTGGATTCGTCTGTTTTTTATATTTAATATTTCTTGTATGAGTCGGAAACAATATTATTATAACTGAATTAATATTAATAATGGCATATATCATAGTAACTGTAATTTTTTAAGTCATTGGTAATACATACATATACAAATTAAGGACCTGGAAAGTTCTTTAAATCGATATCCATTTTGTAGGAGTGCATTAAAAATAAGTAATACTTGGGTGTTCTGCCATTTTGGTTTTAGATGATGTCACAAAGCTTGCAAACCATGTATCGTCATCAGTTCCAGACGCCTTCTTCAAAGTTGAGTTGCAAGATTCCATCAGAACAAACATATATTGCGAGTTAGATTATAGTTTATAATAAGAAAACCTTTTATCCTCCTCTATAATTATAATTTAAAATTCTAATAATTAAAAATATTATACATATATTTTAAATCGTTAGTTTTTAAGTCTAAATAATATTTCGTTCTCGAAAATCTTTTACTCACCTAGTTTCTGCATTACGTTAGTTGAAATAATATTTCAGTACATTTTTGTTTTAATAAAGCTGAAAAAGCAAAATGCAGTGTCGCATACTACGCGATGTGGAGATCGTTTTGGAAGTTGCGGTTAGCCGCAGGGATGGGTACGTGTAAGTAAATGAATGAAATTGTTGCAAAAAATATTTAAATTTCAACTCCATGTCGGCCACTATCTTAATCTCCATAGAATGCAATGTTATACTGTCAGTATCGGAGTGTACTGTAATTTCGAGAACATTTTACAACAATACTACATTAGGTATGTATGTAATAAAAACATATTAGAAGTCATTATAGTTGTCAATCAAGTTCAAGCGGGCAAAGCCGCGGGCGAGTCGCTAGTATAAAATACTTTAAAAAGCTCTGATATTTTTAATACTGGTGTTTATATGTTGCGGGACAATAAATCGGCAGGGCCTAACGTTTTCATTAGTTTTTATCAAATGCAGTCTTTTATAATACAAATATAATTTGTTGTAAAGTATTCAGAAAGTTAAATTATAGAAGGTTTAACGTGTCATTTAATTTCATTTGAATTGATTTGAAAATAACGTTTTTACGTTGATAAAAATAGAATAGTATACTCTGCACAAAAGTACAGACACTCGTACCTATAACAGATGTTATTTTGTACTAGCTTTGATGTATTTTGTTTCTTTGAGTACTAGAGGCTTAATAATTTTACAAACAAATGTACGCGTAATAAGCTAAAGTCAACATGATTCGTAAGCTCACATATTTCGCATACAAAACGAACATAAAATTTTGTTATTATTCGTATGAACACAAAGGGGAATTCGATATGCGCAAAACGTCTGAGGGCTCCCACTCATCTTTATTTGTTTTAGATTACTTGGGCTTGGAGAAGTTAGGGTGGACCGTGAACACATACGAGTACACGGATTTATAAAAACTCGCAAATAACAAACTTATACTTTGCGTTGTTGAAAAAATAATCACTAAGTTTTTCAATTCGCATCGGATTTTATATGTATTATGTACAAACCTGACAATGGATAAGTAATGGAAAAGTCGTAAAGTATCTATATCTACTATTATTACTATCGTACTACCTCGATGATACTGTGAGTTATTCCGAATATATCGAAATTTCGATATATATATATATATATCAATAGTTTTGTTAGAAAAAGGAATATATATTTTATTTTTGTTGTTCTTTCTATAGGTATACAATACAAGAGAAACTTACAGAAAAACAAAATCCTTTTTAGATATTATCCCCCATTAGATTGTGAGATTTGCCAGAGTTCATTTTTCTATATATATTTTAAAATAAAATTTTCAGCCTATTGGATTTATTTTCAATAAAAAATTTGAATAATATAATTTATGGTTTCAAAGTATAAACTACGTGCTTTGATAAATAAAATATTACATTTGATAGCATAATGTACGTGTTCCATAGTGAAGTGAAGTATTATAACATAAAATAAAATAAATAAATAAGGCAGATGGAACCTAGTGCTAAGACACTCCGTCCCCCACTTTCTGCCGAATTCTGGAGGTATTGCGTGTTGAGTGGCAGAACTCGACGCCGCTTTTCGCCTCGACACCAGAGCGAAAAAATGGAAATATAAATTTAAGTAAATATTTCATCT
>DWAO01007580.1:0-10086 GCA_018230605.1 Heliconius congener
GAAACATTTACTTAAATTTATATTTCCATTTCTTCGCTCTGGTGTCGAGGTAAAGTGCATTGAGTTCTGCACTCAACACGCAATGCCTCCATTATTCGGCAGAAAGTGGGGAACGGAGTGTCTTAACCCTAGGTTCCCTCTGCCTGCTGTGTGCGGGATATAGCGTGAAGCTGATTCTTTTAGTACTCATAGACTATTTGTTGACGTATTTGTGTCTATAGAAAATAGATATTAAATCATTTTCTATTATCTAATATGCATAAAATAATAAGTGTTACTTATTAACTATTATGTGTAAGGAATAAAATCCGTTTCACTTTAGGATGGGTGCTACAGCAGAAGTTATGTTCTTCTACTAAGATATAAAATGGTAATAGTTCTTACACTACAACTGTTCAACGCTGCTTATAATATTCGAAAAAGGAAAGTATGCAGATTATTTATAACAAGAAATTTCTTAGTGTAAGCTCACCCCAAAGAGCCGCGCACAAAATTTCCGAGTTGAACCTCTTTTTGTATTTCCGTATCTCGGGCGTGTCCGAGGAGAGGTCGTGGCCGGTGGGCGTGACGTTGACGTTGACGTGGCTCTCGCGGCGCGACGCGTTGCCGGAGCCGCCCGTGCCGCTGCCCGTGGAGCCCGCGCCGAACCCGAACGTGAGGAACGAGCGCTGCTTCTGTTGCAAGGGGAGGAACTGTTGCGACAGCTGCGACCCCACCGACGAGTTGGACGGGGACTGCTGCAGCGGGGGCAGCGGCGACGCCGGCCCCGCCACGAACGACTTGGACGGCGTCGACTGCGCCGAGGAGGGAGGGGGCGGGTGGTGGTGGTGGGGCGCGGGGGTGGAGGGCGTGCCTCCTGCGATCGCTTGCCTATACTGGAAGAAAACATACTACTTTAAAATTTATATACCGGACGGATTGTTTTTTCACGTGTAATATACAATCATACATACGATGCCGAAGACCTCAGCATCATATCATTAAGGGTCTTTGTTAGTTAATAATAAAAATCCATCTCCCATGTATTAGTTTACATTTCGAACATGATAGGAAAGTTATTTGCGATGCTATTATCTACAAAAATAATTTTGCGCAATTGTTTTTTATCATACAATAAATTTTTGACAATTAGTGCATCATGCACTGACGGGTGTAATATAATGTTTATAGAATAATTATGTAATATACCTTTCAAGTTGACTTTTTAATATACTAACTTCTGAATGGTATCAATACTTAGTATATACAAAAACAATTTATTGTTTTTATGCTATACAAAATTTTCAAGTTCCATTATTTAATTAAACAAGTCATGTTATGTAAACTAACATTTCTTCTTAGTTTTATTGTGAACAAAAACAAATCAGATTTTTTTTCTAAATTAATGATGATAATAATAGTTTTTTTTTTATTGGAACTACCATCAAGGCCTGAATTATGATTCAGCGGATGAATAAATATGGAAGCCGTCTAGAGAGCATATATAGAGAAGAAGTGATTTGTGTAAAAACATTCTATGATATGCTATATGGAAGCATTCTCGTTGCGATATTCGTACTTACGTAGTGATAACAGCAGTCTGCAAACCGGTCGCGGACCGTAGCTCCATGGTGTTTGCATGATTGACAACCATTATCACATTAATACTATATACTAAAAGCTTGGCACCACATGTTGCGATAACGGGAGCTCCTAATGTATACATCTATCTCATCATCTATATATTACGGGTTATTTAAATGAATTATAAAATGTCAAAATCTATGAAATTCTCATGAAATGTAGTGACAAATATTATTCAACTATGAATGTTATTTTTTTTTAAATATTAAACACACACTACATACAAACATGAACAAGCATATTTATTTATGTTTTTTGTCTGTAATGTAAGTAAATAACTAAAGATCGGTGTATTTTTAATGTTAAATTAGGAGCCCCAAGTTATGAATATATAGTGGCGTAGTAGAACAACATTTGAATATTAAGCACAGATTTAGTGTAATGTGTAATATCAGTACTATAACCTAAAGTTTAATATATAACTGCAATATTTAATATATTAATATAAATCATGAAGTCTGCTACAATGAAGTGAGCTTATGCTTATAGTTTTCAATAGCTATTATTTAACTTTAAAGACATTACTAGGGTATTTGACGTCTTTAATTTAAAATAATTATATTATTAAATATTGTAATCCATAAGATTGAATACATTTCTTAGACTATATATTATATTCTCTTGGAGTAAATAAAAAGATGTCAAATGGCCTTTTGCTGTAACGTTGAAGGCGGCGGCGGTGGCGGCGGTGGCGGTGGTGGTGGCGGTGTGTGGCGTACGTACCTCCTCGCTGGTGGACTTGTCGTGGCGCGGCGGCGTGGTGGGCTGCCCCGCCTGGCTCAGCAGGTCGGGGAGCACGGAGCTGGTGCGCGACCCGCTGCCCTCGTTGTTACTTGGCCGCCCCTAAACGTTACATTTGATCATCTTACCAAAATATAGGGTTCAATTAATCATTTCTATATCTATTTATATATAAGGTACGGAGTATAGACCATATTATGTCCGTAATATACGAAGTTATACTCTGCGTAAAAAAAAAAACATTTTAATATACATATTTTGTCCGAGTAAAGCATGCAACATAATTTTTTTTGACGTCGTTGGATGTATACAACAAAATCTTCATAATTGTACGCTAGATATTTTCAAATATTAAGTTCAAGTTTCAAATATTAAGTTAACAATTAAACAAAAACAAGTAATGTCAATGGTTTTTTGCATTCCATCTTTCCATTCCAAAAACATTGTTGCGCCATAAGACCATAGCTTCTATATAAAATAATAAAAGCGAGACATTGATTGTAGTTCGGAACAAACGATACGTGGCTTCGTTTATTTAAGTTTAACCACAACTATATTTCTTGAGTTAGCTCGACTTTTATTTAATTCATATCCATAGAACTAAATTTATTATATAAATTTCAGATTGATACCTCCACACGATCTCGAGATAAATGGTTATATATTTTACCTTATATAAAATGGAAAACTGTATATATTGAAACAAGTATAAATGGACATATAATTTACTTGTATATAATAATAAATTTTTTAACAACAAGTATTCTACATTCATAAGATCAGAAAATATTATTTATACTGAAATTTTTGTGTTCGTGTCTCAAGTAGTTAACATATACAAAAATGTATCGTTTCATTAAGACAAAACACGATAAAATTATTTCTTTTGCATAATATCTAAATATAAATATTGTTTTGTTAAATAATATGTGAATAGTTATATTTCCATGTAAATCCGACGCCGCGACAGCGGCTGTTAATGACAATGTTACACTCTATATATAGGTATCATTATTTAATTATAATTGAAATAATAACATCTATATCATCGTTTACGTTTTGTCAACATAGGTGCTTCATATAATTTTCATAAAATACTTTTTATTAATCACGTCTTTTTGGTAACGTACTGTCACAATTAAAATTAGCAAAATGATAATATTTTCGAAAAAAAAAAGAAAAAATAAGACGGGCTCAGTGTGACGGCGTCGGTGTGCTCAGTTATTGGTTTACGTTGCGGCAGCTGGCATAGCGTGACAAACACAAACACGGCATAAAACATGCAATGTAAAACACATTCACAAAACGGTAATTATGTTGAATGTTCTCCGCAGCTCCAGTGAGTCGTTAGCGATCATTCCCGCTATATGCTTGTTAAGTTTAAACAGTTTTGGCACAATCTATTATTGGTTCATCGCTGAGGATGGTTTGCATTTCGTGGCAGGAAGACGGTATTCGCTCAGACGAGTGGTTAGTAGGTATGTTATGGTGAGTAAATGTTATTAGAGAGACTAGCTACTTCTACTTTATTGTTACTGTTATGCTTGATGACCTTTGTTGGCTACATGAAATGTCTAATTTTATTTGAATACAATAAAAATTACATATATAATATATATAATAAGTCACGCCAAAACGTAAGACGTGTGAGCAAATATTTCTACTATAATTCAACAAATAAAAATAATAACAAAAAAATAATAATAAAACCATTCTATTTATAAGTAAAATAAATAAATATGCTTAGTTCAACGTATCCCACACGCTTTTGTTCTTGCACCACAGCCCCACACCCATAGCTACAAAATCACGTACAGGACGTCAAGAATACAAAACAGCATCGGCAGGGTTAGTTCAATACATCTATGTTAGACCAGCCAGCAGTGGGTAATTAGAGCCCTCATACCAAACGTAAGTGAAAACGTATTAATCAAACTATCCCGAGCAGTGAGGAGTTACCTGGTCCTGCGCGACTACCGCTTCCTGCCCGCTCGGTATTAGGTCATTGTGCCGAATTAACTGTGAGCTCCTTCGGAATATGATGTCGGACTCCGTCTTCTCCCTGCGCGGCCTCACCACGTCGGGCGAGGCCTCGCTGCCCTGCCGCAGCAGCACGGCCGGGCTGTTCGGGCCCCTCCTCTCTCTGCTTTTCGTGTCATGTCTTTGTGCCATTTTTAGACTGTCATTCATTTTGATGAATTCCGTTAAGATCGGCTCCCCCGAAGCTTGAGATTTTGTGGATTGCCTACGAGAGTTATTAAAGATTCCGCTGGATCTCAGTGGTTTGTTGACGCTGACTTGGCTATCGTGCTTCGGGTAGTATATGGCGGAATGTCTGGTGCTGGAAAGCGGAAGCAGATCAGAGTTCTCTCGACGGAACCCTCTAAAGAATCTGCTCGGGCCATTGGGGTCCGCTTCCTGTTCTTTTTTATATTTGAGTATATCAGACAATTTGTCATGAGCTGACTTCTCAACGGGTCTATGAAACAATTGCTTGTGGCGGGAAGGCGGTGTTGCGATCCCTTTGTACTTAGCCCACGCATCCTCCATTTCAATTCTTGACTGACGTTGGAGTTGCGCACGTTTTTGTTCGGCCTCTTTAGTAGTGTCTTGCTTCTCTTCTTTGATCTCAGTATTTTTCGATGGGAAAAATCTGGCAAAGTCCCAATCTTTGAGGAGGACGGCTTCGTCGATGTCTGATTGTCTTTTATCTTTTCCAGCCTCTCTCTGATATTTTTTAAATATGTTTAGTATAAAAGTGACACAAATGACAAATAAAAGATTAACAAATTAAAAACTGCGCTCACTAATCTTACTTTGGCGTGATATGTAAGTTTTGGAAATTTTAAATGCCTACTGTTGAATACTATATGCCTATTTTGGTACAAATTTAGTGATGAGATTTATAGTTTTTCTTATGAATCAAGCAATTAATAGTTACAATTTTTTATACCACTAAACTTGTAATTACAATAACATCATAATCATAATGACAAGTTTATTGATCGGTCCACGCTAACAAATAAAAAAAATATTAAAAAGCTCAGCAAGAGGACAAATTCCTTTGCTCAAATAATTAAAATGTGAAGCGAACAGCTACAACGCAACACCAAGTGCTCACCCGCTTGACGAGCGTGCGGTCGGCGTGCGCGTCGTCGCGCGCGTCGTCGGGCGCGTCGTCGGGCGTGGGCGGCAGCGGCCGCGTGGGCGCGCCCCCGCCGCCGTCCTCCGACACCGCGCTCAGCCCCGGCCTATAGCAGAACTCGGGACTGACGGGCAAACCAAACAACGGGCCGAACCAAACACAAGCAAACAAAAGTAACAGGGGAGAAACAGACATTGTTGTCATTAATCAATATTATACGGCAAAAATGTATCAAATCATTAAATAACTTATTCTATTTATTTTCAAGCAACTAATGCATTTTGAATATGATGGTGGTTGTTGTTCTTTATAGCCTCACTCTATATCCCGCATATGGGTAACACTCCTTTCCTTTTTTTCATGAACTTTCCTAGTCACTGTGTGTTTAGTTGCCAAAAACGGCGGAAAGCAGTCACGCTTTCTTTCATTACTAAAGCAAAGAAACGAAAAAAATTATTGCCCCCAGTAGGAACGGAACTCATTGCTACGGCGTCAGTGATGGTTGCACTCACAGCGGCTTGGGCGGGTCGCTGGCCAGCAGCGTGCCGTCGTTGCGCACGCGGCCGCCGCTCTCCTCCGCCTCGCTGTCGCTGTCGGACTCGTCGAACGTGGGCTCCGGCGCTGCCACCGGACCTGACATGGATTATAAGCATAAGTTTTTTTAGCTTCACACTGTATCCCAGGGAATACAGTGCAGAAGAGTAAGCAGAGGAAACCTAGTGTTGATCCACTCCGATCCCTGCTTTCCATCGAACTCGAAGCATTGCATGTTGAGTGATAAAACTCAACTCCTTTTTGTGCCTTCTTACCAGAGCAAAGAAAATAAACAAATTTTATTCCCCTGAGCGACAATTGAAGCCATAACCGTTGCGTCTACAGTCAAACTCTCGTGCCACTGCACCACGACGGCTATATATACATTGTAATTTATTAAATTATATACCTTGACCATTAGTTGGCGCACGCGGCGGTCTGTTCGGAGGTTCGTTACCCGAAACTACCCCAAGCTCGTTGAGCTGAGCAGCCAACTTATCCAAGTCCTGAAATTCATAAGTTAAACGTTCAACATATCCAACCTAATAATAGTAATATGGACTCAATACGATATAAAATAACAATTTAACAACTCACACAACAATAAAATTTACAAATTTGTGGGTGCGCAATTTAACCTACCTCTGGCCTTCTCGGCGGAAGCTGCAGTCATTATATCGGATGTGCAAAGAAAAACAGCGTGACATGAAAACAAAAACACAAGCTAATAAAATAAAAAACATCACGTGTACAATAAAAGGCGAAATATCCATGCATTTAAATATTCGTATACTTCTTTTCTTAGTACTTTAGCAAAATAAAAGAAATACAATAAACATCGCACGGCAGTGTTGCCATACACTAGCAAAAGCTGAGCTCGATATTGATTTGTAAGATGTCTCTTTATCTCAGTTAGGATATGACCTAAGCAACACTAGAAACAATTTAGTACTCATTATTTGCATCTACTTATTTAGCACTACCATAATAATGGAAAAAAAATTGAAGTTATTGAAAATATGCTAATGATTATGATCAAAAGAAAAAGTAACCATTAGAAAAAAAAACAATTACATATAGATTAATATATTATGTACCATGGGTTTAAAAATGTGATGTGATCCGCGTTGCGGGGGCTGCGGTCCGCCGGCCGGGGGAGTGCCGTTGTTGGAGCCCGAGCTGTTGGACGAGCCCGACGACTTTGGCGTTGGAGGAAGTGGCCTATATATATCAAATTTATAAAACATTTATAAATATTATATTATCTGTTGCCCAGAGTTTCAAATTATTCAAATAAACTCTTGCAAGCACTTTTGAATCGTTGAATGTTCATAAAGCTACCACAGACGCCAGACGCTACTACTGATGATTTTTTCTATATTGATTTTATTATAAGAAATTATGTTGCTATTGTTATGTAGTTGTGTGCTAGGTATTTTTATACATGTAGTGTTTTTGTCATATGTTTATTAAAATAAATATTTAAATATATTTCAGTACAATTAGTAAACGGCTATCGTGGGGCACAATGTCAGAAAACGCGACAATTTAGAAATTTTCCATTTTCTCATTCTGGTAAGACAAAGTGGTGTCTTAAGTTTCTTTCTCAACACGCAATCTCTCCGAAATAGAGTGAAAAAGAGAAAAAAGAGTAATTTATTAATAGGTTCCCTTTGCCTATTCCCCTAAATACATGAAATACAATTTGTCAAGTAATGATGTGTACACGTACATATTTATATCATTCAAAGCGTAAAAAAAAAATCAACCTTTGTTTTAGATAAAGAAAACAAATAAATACACTCAAAGGCTATTATATATATTAGCAAGTTTACTCAAAGCCGACGAATTAGTAAATAATGTACACAATTACCTATATCTATTTGGCTGTTGCGCCTGTGGATCGGGCACCACAATCAGTCTTTGTGGAATGGACGGCCGCGCTGGCGGGCCAGGGTCTGTTGACATATAACAAATATTATATCACTACTTAGTATTTCAATAATAAACCTAAACAACGTTCAACTTCCCAGCCAATATATACGACTCGATTTCCTGAATGAGGCGGGTGTCGCTTTTAAAGGTTATATATTTTGTAATTATAATTTTATCATTTATTTTGTTTCAAAAAATAACTTTTTCATTTTTTGGCATAATGTCCTTTGTTTATGGATGTATAAGGTGGTATTGTATAAGGTTTTTATAGAGTAGTTAAAACTGTATTTTCATTTAAAATGGTGATGTCAAAAACAGTCTGTTTATTTGGAATTACTACTATAATTAATTATGTTCTGCATTTATATTGTCAATATGAGGTGATGAACTTATTGTTGAGATGAGTTAATATCAATACATAATTTACATTTAAATCTGCTTTATAAAGTAGTAACTACATATATAAATAACTATAGATAATAATGTATAAGTGCACGTTACCTGGTATTTCCTCACGTTCTTCGCGTTTGCTGTTGCGTTTCGGCGGCGGCTGGGGCTGTTGTGCTTCAGCGGCAGCTCTGAAATTTGTTTTATTTAAGTTACATTTCACTATATTTTAAAATGAATATGTGAGCCCATGATATGAAATAAACCCCATATTCTCACTTTATTGTATAATTTTAGGCACTTAATAATGTGTCATATGTCATTCACAACTCTTAATTATTTCCATTTGAGTAATAAGTATTTGATATTTGCTGCTTTTGTATTCCACTATTATTATTATATATTATATTTATTATTATTACCATATATCAATATAGTTACAACAGAACTTCATAAAATAAATATTATAGTGACTGAAATTATATGATATATGGTTGATAAAATAAACAAACATTACTTTCTTATTATCTGTTTAACATTATGAATAAAAACAAATAACTAACCTGCCCTCTTGTATTTGCTGGAAGTTCCTACGGAGCGTGTCGCCGCCCTGGTGCGCGGCGGCGTTGTGCACGATGGAGGAGGGCTCGCCGGCCACCGCGTTGTCCTCCTCCTCTCCCTCCGACCCTGAGTACTTGTAGTCTTCGCGCACCGAATTGTCCTGCTTTCTCTTCTTACATCTATCTATATGATCCTTTAGCTGTATCCTAACTTGCCTCTCTGTGGGCTGATCTCTGAAAATATTTTATTTATTTTTTTAATTTAAAGCAATATAAATATATACTAATATAAGAAAGAAATAAAGATGAGAACTGATGTTTTAGTACTTTCATTAACAAATAATATTTTCTATTGCTCCCATAAGCTTTTATTCACTTACGTATGTTTATATTAAAATATTAATAATAATTAAAAATTATGAATATTTACCTAATAAATGAATGTTTCAAGAGTTGTTCAGTATAAGGACGCTGATGATAGTCTTTTACAAGAACAGTCTCAATGAAACTATGAAATTTTTTTGCCCACTTCTTAGACTTTAAGCGAGGTGGTGGATTTCTGTAAAAAAACATAATATATTACATTTACATTCAATTTCTCTTAATCAATGTAAAATTTAATAGCTATACATATATTTTTTTATATTAATATATACTCTATGTTTAAAGAGTTGGCCCTAATACTGAGTAGACCAAAACATGTTTTATATAACAAATACTTAATAATTAAAATATATATTCATTATAGAAATGAAAATATACGTTCATTTTAAAAATATTAATAACAAATTGATATTAAGATTGAAAAATAAGATACCTTGGAATGAGGAAGAGAGCTCTCATAGGATGGAGATCGCAAAGAGGTGGTTGACTCTCGGCCATCTCGAGCGCAGTGATACCCAGTGACCAAAGGTCAGAGCGATTATCGTACGTGGCCTCAGGGTTTTCATCGCAGGCAATTACTTCCGGCGCCATCCAGTACGGGGTACCGATAAATGTATTGCGTCTGCCAATAGTTCTGTCCAATTGCGCTGATACTCCAAAATCAACTGAGAAAAATTAAAAAATTTAAAACATATTTTTTTTAGATTCATGCTGTATTCCACATATAGAAGAGTAAGCAAAAAGAACTAAGTGTTTAGACACTTTGTTTTCTACTTT